>JAGKTI010000022.1:207527-239290 GCA_018397915.1 Birgus latro | reverse complement strand
GTTAGAGAGAGTACGAACTTAGTGACGAGCATACTTCCTTAGTCCCCGTGACGTCGTGTTATGGTGACGTCTGCCTGTTTGTGTCAGCTGGTGTGACGTCACGCATGCACCATCCCTACACCAGGATCTTCACACCACCTTCCGGGACACTTCCTGCTAACCTTACATATCAACTACTTAATCCACAAACTCTATTTCTTCTTTGTAACTTAAATTCATGTATAAAGATTCGCCATATGCCTTTCCTGGACCTAAATGCAATGCCGTACCTCGTAAAATTAACAAAACGCTGGAATAAAGTCGACAGGATGGAGAAAAGGATGTATATGAGAGAAATAAACGCAGGTAGAGCAAAGCGGTAAGCCCAGCATCTGTCAAATCTCATACTCCTCCGCTTCCAATTTCCCTTTGGTTATTGATTCTGGCTAGTCCGGATTTTCCTTCGCTTCATAGCACTTTCCATTGCGATTCATTTCCTATATTGCACCTTAATAATCTTTTCCATGATTATTGTCTTTGATTGTGGTAGGTGGGGGCGCTCATCATCCACTCACTCACAGTGCAGTGCTGCGCTTGGGTGTCTGCCCTTTCCTCTCCTCCATCCTTCTTTCCTTCAGTCCTCTTCTGTCTTTCATTCATTCTTTCCTTATCGTTCTGCCAACGGGTGACTTTACACTCCCTCTTCTGTTTCTTTCCTTCATTTTTTCCTCGTCCTCTGTCAGTCGGTGACTCTACACTGAGTGGCAAGCCAAATGGTTTCTTGTACACCAGGAAACCATTTAGGCTACTACGCTGGGTGGTAACCATATAACCAAATTTTGGCGCCTGGTGGTTTAGTGGGTAATTACGGCGCTCCAGTCGGTCTGGGCCGGTGAAGGTTTATATCCAAGAGATGGTTGGGGTTTATTGCTCACGTAATGCCACTCAGGGATGAGTGAGGCTGATCAGTCTCATCTTAAATGTCAGGACCAACATGCCTAGCCCTGGGCTCCTACTCTCCGCTGTGGGGCGACGTAGGATTGGATGATGGATGGATGGATTAAATATCGACTAAATTTTGCATCAGTCACGTACAAGAAGATAGGAAGGTGTAACAGACAAAATAAATATAAAAAAGAGTTGCGACGAAATCTCCCATGTCAACAGGAGCGCGGTTGTAAACAAAGCTTGATGGTGATGCTGTGTTGTTGGCCTGTCTCGGTACTGCACAAACACGGCCATTAACTTTCCGGATTTGAAAACATTGCCTCCTATGTCAGTTCTTAAATTCTACACTTATCCTGGCCTCTTTGTAGCAATTGACGCGTGTTTATTTAGTATCAAGCGCGTATCTTAACTGGACGTGAATTTAAACCGAATACGATGTGAAGCAGTAGTTATCTATATATTTGCCTCTCTCTCTCTCTCTCTCTCTCTCTCTCTCTCAGTATCTGTCGGTATATTTATCTATATTGCCAAACGCCTTAATCCCGTAAGGGGTGGCCACATACAAATCGCCTTCATGTCATCCTAAAACCCGCCATTTCGCTGCCTTCCCCCCAGCCCACACACCCATCTCATATGCCTCTCCATTCCTCCTCGTCATCTCATCTTCAGCCTCCCCCTCCATCTCACACAAAACTCTCCTCGTTAGTCTCTGATTTTTTTACTCATGAATGGATCATCTGTAATTGTTGGGTTCCATTAGCCTGCATCCCATATAGGCGAGTGCAGTTAGCAGTGATAAGAAAATAATAATAATAATAGTGATAGTCATCATTCATTCATTCATTATCCAATCCTGTGTCGCCCCACAGAGGAGCGTAGGAGTCCGGGGCTAGGCAAGTTGGTCCTGACATTTAAGATGAGGGTGACCAGACTCACTCATCCCTGAGTGGCATTATGTGAGCAATAAACCCCAACCACCCCATGGATATAAACCTTCACCGGCTCAGTTCAGTAATAAAAATAATAATAATAATTAATAATAATAATAATGATAAGTGATAGTAATAATAAAAATAATGATAATAATATTTAATAATGATAATAATAATAATAATGACGTTAGTTCCATTCTCATCTGTGCTTGTAAATTTGGCTTCAATAATTTTAAACTCACACTTTCACACACTCATTTTTTAGAACATATATATATTTTTTAATGCAAAGAAGAAGGAACCAAAGGCCAGGAGTCTGCAAATCGTTCCTTCCAAGAAAAAACAAAAACAGTGCAACAGAGAGCCAAATTCAAGATCCGTTCATTTGGCCCCAGTAGGTGAATTAAAGCTGTCTCAATCTCTCACACGAATTGAAATGTCGTAAGCTGAAAATCTAAGTAGAGAGATTAATGTAGGATGCGTCATTGGACTGAAGGGGTTATTTTTTTACCCTTCAGTACGATGGCGTCTTTAATTTTTCCCACTATCTCAGAATTATAACAGAAGAAGTAGTAGTAGTGTAGTAGTAGTTATTAATAATCGTGGTGGTATTATTATTATTATTATTACCTACATTCGAATTTATGAAAGACCGTTCACACTGGAGAGGTTAGATACAGTCAGTCTTCATTGATTCCATTCCTCCGGTCTTGCTAATAAAGAACGATTTTATTTATTTTTGAAGAGATTTTTGAAGTTAGACGGGTTCCATTTTCAATTCATTAACCCCTTTAGTACGAGAGGTATTTAATAGATTGCATAAATTCGCCTGTTTATTGCAAAAATGAAATAAAAATGTTTTCTGGCGTTGGAGGGTGAATTTGTATGTAATTTAACCTAAACTGTTCTCTTCGCCGCACTGTTACATCTTTATCTCTTTTCTGTCGCTACTTCAATGATCACTGCTTCTCTGAACTGTCTGCTTGCACCCCTCCACCACTACGGCGGTCACGTAGCACCCGTCTAGCGACAAACTCATCCCTTTTCTGTCTAACTCTCATGCAACAGTTAACAGTTACTTCCAGTCCTTCATGTATGCAACAGGTCAACTCTGGAACTGTCTCCCTCTGTGTATTTCCTACTTCCTATGATCTCCAGTCATTCAGACGCGGTGTGTCCAGGCATCTCGAACGGATCTTGATATTTGTTTTTTTTTGGGGGGAGGGGAACGGCTCCTGGCTTTTGGTTCCTTCTTCCCTGTATTAAAAAAAAAAAAATCGAATCGAGTGGAGCCGAGACATCCTCAGGAGAATTATTGAAAGACACAACTGGATCCCTTTACTCGTCAGTCAGTGTGAGTTTGTTGTGGTGGGAGCATCGCCGCGTAGTTTGATTATTTAAAGACGATTGTATTTAGAAAGTATCCCCAAACAATTCACAGGATAGATAAGGTAAATATTGTCTCCGATTTTTTAATTGTTGTTTGTAACTTTAATATTCACTTAATTGGTGGTGAAGTGTTTGGTAGATGAGTGGCGATGAACCTATATACAAGCAGTTTCTTACACGATTAAAGTTTGAGAGAGAGAGAGAGAGAGATTGCTTCTGAATTAATATTACGGTTTATAGGGTGATGTAAATTGTCTCTCTGTTTGGTAGGTGAGTGGCGATGAACGTATATACAAGCAATTTCTTACACGATTAAAGTTTGAGAGAGAGAAATTGCTCCTGAATTAATATTAAGGTTTATAGGGTGAGGTGAATTGTCTCTCAGCATTCCATGATTGATATAACGTTTTTCCTCTACCCTGGCCTACAACTTCGTCCTGTTGCAGCTTATTTCAGTGACAATACTACGGCTGTACATCTTTTCCGCAGCACTTCTTCGTGACTAGCATCATATTCTAGTGCTAGTTGTTAGAGTTTGAAATTAAAGATGAGGAGGTGGTAATTTTAGGTGAAGTCCGTAAAGGAGAGTATAATTATTTGAATTTTGACGCGCCATCTTCCTCCTTCAGATCTCACAATTAACCATCTTACCCTCGGGCCCAACAACCAACAAGACCTCGAGTAGTAGTAGCAACAATAAGGAGGAACTTGACAATTAAGAGGATGATAGAGGCATTTAAGAGAGCATTTGAGCCACACGTCCTTGAACACAATGCATCACGGGAAAATATTGTGTTCATTGTTAGCGTTTGTGAATGACGCAAAGGGTTGTGTTTTGGTGTGACATTGGAAGTGTTTAACAGCGCTTCCTTGTTGATTTGTGTGTTGTATCTGTTCTCTGTCTGTCTGTCTCTCTCTCTCTAATGAAAAATACCTCCCATAATAAATATATATAGATGGTTAGGCCTGTGAGATGAAGCTAGGATTCTGGGGGCTTGAATGGTGAATGTGTGGCCCATTTTACTGGATATGGTGATAATTCTACTTTTTTATTTTCCTTTTTTCTGGGTCCTATCTCATCTCTTGGTTAGTAACTTGGCCTGAGAGAGAGAGAGAGAGAGAGAGAGAGAGAGAGAGAACCCTATACCCATTTTATTTTAACTTGGCCTAAAATTGCCATCTCTCCATCTTGAATACTGAGTTGCAACAGTAGATTAGCACTGGAATATAATGCTAGTCACGAAGAAGTGCTGATTGAAGGATATTAATCAGTAGTGTTGCCTTTTTCTGCCACAACGCGAAATAAGCTGCAAAAGGGCGAAAATCTGGGCCAAGTTAATGTGAACAGAGTATAGTCATGTTTTCCCTATATAATTCATCCTACCAGCTCGGTCTCTTGTCAGTTCCCAAATCTCATCTTTTATATGTCGGATTTTCTTTTATAATTTTTCGGGCCTATCAAAGCAGGGGTGTACTGTGAATTAGGTGTATTGCAGTGTAGGGAGGGAGACAGGAGTGCAAGGTGGGTTAGGGATACACACACGTACATACCGGTACACACACACACACACAAACGTACATACATTTATATACACACACGTCCATACATACATACATACATACTGTATACACACACACACACACACACACACACACACACGAGTACTATGCAAGTTAAGAATACTTCCATGGTGAATATCAGAGTTTTTAGGCAATATATAATTAGTAGTTATAATTAGCCATATATACGTAATAGTAGGCATAATCGCTAAGGAAAAGGCATTGCGAAATCTCCCAAACCAGCTAATATTTACAGATTACGGATGTCATGACTGCAGTATGTGTGTGTGTGTGTGTGTGTGTATAGATGTATGGATGTGTGTGTTACGGGAGATAGGAATGAATCTCCTTGGTTACTATAATCCTTTCACTTTAACTTGGCCCAGATATTCGTCCTTTAGCAGCTTATTTCACGTAATTCTAACAGACACATTACTACGGCACTACCCATTCCATAGCACTTCTTCGTGACTAGCATATTTTAGTACTCTAGTTGCATCTCAGCACTCAAGAAGGAAAGGTGTAGATTTGAGGCCAAGTTTAAATAATATATATAGAAAGACAAAATAAATCGCCAAGCAGAAGATGTTACGAAATTTCCAAAGCCAGTGAAAATTTACGACTGAGTGGAGAGGTGTGTTGAATATAGGCGAATACAATAATAGACAAAATAAATCGCCAAGGAAAAGATACTACGCAATCTCCCAAACCAGCAAAAATTTGTGGCTCGGTGAGGAGATGATTTTGTACAATAATAGACAAAATAAATCGCCAAACAAAATTTATTGCGAAATTTCTCAAGCCAGCGAAAATTTACAGGTCATTGAAGAGATTTTTTTTCTTGTATAATAATATATACAATAAGACAAAATAAGTCGCCAAGGAAGAGATATTACGATTTCCCAAGCAAGCTAAAATTTATGGTTGAATGAAGGAATGTTTTGGAATATATGTAGAATTAGAGAACATAAATCGCCAATGAAAATCAATTACGAAATTCCCAATGCAGCTTGAGAGATGTTTGAATATATATACAATAAGACAAAATAAATAGCCAAGGAAGAGGTTTTACGAAATCTCCCAATGCAGCTCAGTGAAGAGATGTTTTGCATGTGTGGACAATAATGGACAAAATAAATCAGCAAGCAAGAGATATTAAGAAATTTCCAATGCAGCTCAGTGAAGAGATGTTTCGAATATATGTACAGTAAAATAAATCGGCAAGCAAAAGGTACTATGAAATCTCCCAGTGTAACTCAGTGAAGATATGTTTGTACTGGTTAGTGTGACCTCTATGCATGTAAGCTGATGTGTTCCCACGGTAGGTAGCAGTTTTTGAGGCAATACATAATTCTCTAGTAGTTATTTCCTGGCCATCTCGCGGGTGTTGTCATGGTCAGACGTGGTGGGGTGGCCGGTGAGCCGTGGCGGGGCGGTCAAGCGGTCAGTCGGTTACACTAATGAACACACTCCATCATTTCATCATTTTCATCGTTTTCATTCACTCCCTTCGGCTATCCTAGTCTCCCCGGCTTAATTAAACCATATTTTCTGCCTGTCTTCTCTAGTGTATCTTTGTCTTGCGAGAATTTTGGGCATAATTAGCCAAGAGAGATGCTGTGTGTGAAAGAAGCAAAGGCAGGGCCAGGCCTGGGTCGGCGCGGTGAATGGGAGTGAATCACAACCTCTACACTCCCGACTTTCATTGTGTATTCTGCCATTGTTCGCTCAGTGCATCGCTAGCGCTAAGTTTTTTTCCAGAAAGTTTCGCCTGCCCAAATATCCCCTGCTACGCGCTACGGACGAAACGAAATGAACAGAGGGGAAGAATTATGGGCGGAAGCGTCACAGTGAAAGACTTCTGCGCCGAACCCGCCCTGGGCCGCACCTGTCTGACTGGTCCCGCCCCCCTACACTTGTCACCACTACACTCAGGCCCAGGTGGCAGTGGGGGGTTCGTGGTGCCTTTTCCTTAGCGATTTATCCTTCACCTTACACCTGAATGATCTTTTGTATGTTGGTGAAGTATGTTAATATTGTAACTAATTTAAAACATACAAGATAATAATTCGTAATATGCTAAATAACTCACACAGGAAGAAGCGTTGCGAAATTTCCGAAACAGGTAGAATAAACACACACACACACACACACACACACACACACACACAACCATTCATGCGCACTACTCCCCATCATGTCGCTTTGTATGCTATGTAACTAACCCTAACACCTTTTACTAAGCGATTTATTTTGCACCTTACACCTTAACACCTTCTTTACGTCAGTTGTACAAAGAATTTCTGTAAAAAACTATGTAAACTGCACAGAGGAATTTTCAGGCGTAATATGCAAAATAAATAACTAAGGAAGAGGTGTTAGGGGTCTCAGCCTGCAGTTAGAATATGAGTATCTGGTCTGTATTATCGTCTGTTAAGGAGACTCCCTAACACCTTTTTCTTAGCGATTTATTTTTGGGCATGGCTAGTTAATATCGTTTTGTACGTTATTATGCAGAGTATGGCGATGTTAGAAGGATTTATGTAACAGGAGAGTAAGGTGTAGTAAACAAAATAAATCGCTGAGTAAAAGGTGTTAGTTTTAAATCTTGCACTAAGCGATTTTGTTAACCTATCTATCTATTGCCAGACGCCTTAATCCCGTAAGGGGTGGCTACAATCAAATCGCCTTCATGTCGCCCTGTTCCCCGCCATTTCACTGCCCAGATCCCAGCTCACACCCCTCTCTCTCATATACCTCTCCGATCCATCCCTCCATCTCTTCCTTTGCCTCCCCCTCCCTCTCCCCCCCCGCCACCTCACTCACATACACTCTCCTCGTCAGTCTTTCACTCTCCATCCTCTCCACATGCCCAAACCACCTCAGTGTGTTTCTCCTAACGCTTCCTGTCACCTCCACATCCACACCACAGTGCTCCTTCACTTCCTCATTTGTCAGTCTGTCTATCCATGTGACTCCATATGCTCCTTTCAAATAACTCATTTCGACTGTACTCACTCTTGACTTCTGTTCCTCCAACAAGATCCAAGCTTCACTCCCATACGTTAGAGTTGGTATCACAATATTGTTATGTAGTAGTTTTTTCACTTCCATGCTCATTTCCCTGTTTCTTATCACTGCTTTCAAGGAACCAGCAACCTTTCTTCCCTGTTGCACCGTTTCAAGCACTTCACCCTCAAAACTTCCATCCTTACTCATCACACTACCCAAGTACTTAAATGCACTCACATTTTCCATTTCCTCCTTATCCCACCTCGCTGTACATTCACTGACTTAATTTCTCTCTAAGACCATAACTTTACGCTTCCCTACGTTCACCTTTAGATTCCGTTTCTTACATATTCTCCCAAACTCATTCACCAATCCTTGCAGCTTCCCGTCGTCTTCACTTAACAACACAGTATCATCTGCAAACAACAGTACAGGTAGTTTCCAAACACTGCCCTCTCTCACTAGGACCGCTCCAACATCCACTGCCCGACCTTGTATCCCTTTTATAACCCCATCCATATACAGATTGAACAACCATGGAGACATGACACATCCTTGTTTCAATCCAACCTTCAAATAGAATAATTCACTCAGTTCATTATCCACACCCACTGCAGCCTTAGCACCCTCATACATAATCTTCACGGCCTTCAACAACTTCCCATCTACTCCATATATTCTTAATACTTTCCACAATCCTTGTCTATCCGCCCTGTCATATGCTTTCTCCAAATCCATGAAGGCCGCATACAACTTCTTTCCCTTCTCTAGAAACTTTTCCACTAAAGATCTAAGAATGGATATCAGATATACACAACCTCTTCCCTTCCTATAACCTTCCTGTTCTCCAACTAATACCTCTGTTATTTCCCTAACTCTCTCAATAAGTATCCTACCATATACTTTTCCTGTTACACTAAGAAGACAAATGCCCCTATGATTACCACACACTTCTTGTTCCCTTTTTCCCTTGTACAGGGGAATACTTATACCTGACTTCCAATCCTCCAGGACTTTACCTTCCTCCCAGGCCAAACTGCACATCTTCCACATCCATTCTACTACTGTCTCTTCCCCATGCTTCAGCATTTCACCACACATACCATCAATTCCTGAGGCTTTCCCCATTTTAACTTTCTTCATTGCTTCCACAACTTCCATCCTACTGATTTCTTCCTCTCTTTTCACATCCCTCCTTCTCCCCGCCATTCCCCAGCCACTTATACTCGCATTACTTTCATTCTCTATGTTCAACAATTCCTTAAAGTGCTCTCTCCATCTGCTCACTTTTTCCCCCGTCTCCACAGTAATATACCATTTTTATCTTTCACTCCTCAGCTAACTTCTTTGGCACCCAGTCCAACTTTCATTACCTCTTTCCAGAACATTTTCTTACATTCCTTCCACTTTACACTCAAGTTCCTTCGAAATTCCTCATCCACTCTCTTCTTACGCTCTCTCTTACTAATATTTTCACATCTCTCTTCCTCTCTGCATATAACTCTCTCTTCCGTCTCTCAACTTCTTTCACGCCTCTGTTCCTCATCCACTCATTATATGTTTTCTTCTTTTGTGCCACAGCCTCTCTCACCTCTTCATTCCCTGAACCCCCTTTCGTCTTCTCTTCACCCCACACACCACCTCACATGCTGCATAGATTTCTTCTGTGAATATCTTGCATACACCTTCCATGGCCCTCATCTGCTCCAATCTATATTTACCCAATCGCTCCTCCACTTCCCTCTTATATTTTGCCTTTTTTCCATCCTCTTGTAACTTTTCCACCCTCCTTGTATGTACTGCTTCCTCCTGTCCTTCCCTTCTTCTATTTCTCCACTTTATTTGGACTTTAATTCTGACCACCACTTCGACCACCAAGTGGTGGTCCGAAAGTCCACTCTCCCAACCTATACTCTTGCATCCATTACACACCTTATCCTTTCATCCACACACACATAAGCAATCATTGCCTTCCATTCATTCAGTTCGCCACTCACCCTTCTCATCACACGCCACGTATACCTGTGGATTATTTTGTGCCTGAAGAGGGTGTTATCTATCACCAATCCCTTCCCCGGCACAGATGTCCACTACAGCACTGCCATTCTCATCCGGCACTCCCCACTCGCCAAGTACTCCATCCACCTTCACATTCCCTACTTTTTCATTCATATCTCCAATCAAAAACACTCATTCCTTTCGAACTTTTCCATGCACGCTTCCACGATGTCCAGAACTCTTCTCTCACACTGCTTGCACGATCTTGCGTTGGCGCATACACGCACACAGTCGCCCACATTTGTAGTCCAACTTTCAATCTTACCCACACAATCCTCGAGTCAACTGATCCATACCCTCTTATATTCTCCTTCCATCTGTTACTCACAACAATACACACTCCTTCTTTTGCCCTCTCATTCTCACCTACTGCGCATAGACTCCCATTCACACTCACCTAGCCATTTAGGTTCAGTTAATCCACGTACATGCTCTTTCGCACCCTTGAGCACCTGTACCATCTCTCTTTCCTTCACCCCATCTTTTGCACCCCTTAGGTTCCATGTAGCTATCCACACCATGTCCTTTGTTCGGTTAAAAATAAAATAATGTAAAAGGGTAGCAAGACAGCGGGTAAACCAAATGGACAGTATAACTAACGCATCAGGGAGCGCCAGAGCAATATTTAAATATCTAAAATCCTTGTGCCAGAAAATTGAATTGAGTGAGATTTTTGTTTTGTTTTGTTTTGTTTTCTGCGAGTTCATTTGAGACGTTCTGGGTCCGTATTCTCGTAGGGTGAGAAAGTTTCCTAACACCTCTTCGTTAACGATTTATTTTACTCATTGGTATCCCCAGGTGTGCTTCTTATGTCTTTTCAGTATCGACATTGCATGAATAACACAAAAATATGGTAATGGGGCTGAATCAGAAATAAATCGGTAAGGAAAAGACGTTAGTAAGCTTCCAATTATAGTACAGTACTAGATTATCACCCTTGGAGACAGGCCCGAATTCTCGTCGGTTAAGGAAGCTCCGTAACACCTCTTCCTAAGTGATTTATTGTGCTTATTATACGGTATTTTCATATTCTGTGTTGCTTAAATACAAAATAAAATCGCTGTGCAAGAGGTGCTAAGGAGCTTACTGAACAGGAACCATACATAAGGTTTAGTATACGCTTTAACGCTCACTGTCTCGTTTTCTCAGATGGGTCATGTTCTGTAGAGTATGGAATTTTTAGGACTAATTATTTTTTCCTGTCAGCATCGTTCTCCAGAATGAAAAATAAACTAAAATATGATTTCTATTCCATTCCTTGCTAATAGCAGTATAGAGAGCAGGGTTGGAGTAATTGTAATTGCGGTTTACTCGAAATGTAATTAATAACAAATATTGTAATTGAAATTAAAATTGAGGTAATTGTAATTGTGATTAAGTGATTAGTTAATTGTAATTTAATTAGTATTGTGCAAGGGAAGGAAGGTGGTACTGGTAAGTTAACTCCATCCCAAGCTGTCATTATGGGATTAAAATGCCTCAGGATAAACCACCTAAGCCGCGTTTTGATGGTTCTCCTGCCTTTGTTTTGAACACTTGTTCTCTCCTGGGACCTGCGAGCTGGGTTGTGATAATTGTGAAAGCCGACACACAGCATTTAACACTGCGTCTGCCTGTGAGGAAATTGTCAATCGGTTCAGTATTCAAGGGAAAGTAAAGAAAGTTGTAGCTGATAATGCAGCTTCAGTGGTGAAAGCATTTGACATTTCCTTGCCAAGTTTCTACATAGATCAGAAGGAAGAGGAGGCTGGAAATTCGTGTGACCCCATCATTGATGAGGATAATTGAAGAAGTTCTGACTTCCCTTCCTCAAAGAATGGGATGTTTTGCACATACTCAGCAACTTCCCTCTCTTCCTTCCCAAAGCACTCCACATGCAAGCAGGTTCAGATCTGTAATGTGATAGTGACCCAAAACTCTTTACGTCGTTATCTAGAAATTGTCTGAACTTCTCCATGGATCCTTGAAGGGCTTTGGGATGATCTGCCCTTTATTTTTTATTATTAGTTGTGAATATTGAAGTTAGGTTTATGAAAGAGATAATTCATTGTGTGTGTGTGATTTTTAGCGCATTTAATCAGGCAGATTCCCAACTCCTGTCAGCTCAGTTGATGGCCAAGTGTAGTCAGATTAGAGGGCTGAATAGACTAGTAACCAAGGAGACTCGTTTTTAGCCCAGGAATAAAACTGAATATCATGGAACCACAACATAATATTCAAGTTGTGAGTGGCCCAGTTCTGTCAGAGAAACACATTTCTAGTAAAATTAGTGGTGTTTTTGTTAGCATTATAATTTTTAGTTTGGTTCATGTTTACTTCAGTCCGATAGCACGATAGTCTCTCTCTCTCTCTCTCTCTCTCTCTCTCTCTCTCTCTCTCTCTCTCTCGTCCGTTTAATTCAGTTCTCTCTTTCTCCCTTAATCTCTTCTCTTTTCCGTCAGTCTCCCTTTTTTTCCCTCGTCCTCCCTTCGGAACTGGAGAGACGGAAGAGTTATATGTAACGATGAAGAGATAAGCTAACGAGAGAAGGAAGGTGCGAATGAAGAGTTTGGAGGAAGTCTGTGTAAAATAGAGAGGATGGAAGAAGCTATTTTAAAGGGCAAGAAAGTATGAGAGGGTGTTAGGAAAGGCTGTAGAGATGTGAAAAATAGAAGCGGAGGATTGCTGGAGAAGAAAGTGCTTGTGTGGCTTTAAATGGCTGGAGAAAATGCGGGAAGAGAGAAATAAGTAGGATGAAAGTATGTAGGGCACTGAAGAAAGTCGAAAATGGGAAAAACACTAGGAAATTGCCTGTGATGAAGTGCTGAAATAAGGGCGAGATAATGGCCGAATGGGTCTGAAAAATGTGCAGGTTAATTGGCTTGGAAGGATGATAGAACGTCAGTTAGGTGTAATTGTTCCCCTGTATATGAAGTAAAAGGAAGGAGGAGAATGTGGCAATCATAAGGAGTTAGTAGCACTGTATTTATCGTAGTGGTGTGGAAAGATACATAAATATATGGTAGGATATTTGACAGAGCCGTAGTAATCTTCAGTCGTTAGGCTGTTCCAAATTTGAAAGCATTTTCATTCAATAGTTTTTCCATAATGTTATTAACAATCTGAACCCAGCATATCACGTGTCCGAGATCAAAATGACCTTGGGATTTCGTTCTTGCTGGTACGAACGATTTTATTTAATTTGCGCAGGCAACGAGCAGGTATATGAGGCTGTAGGTAACCATTCCAGTTTGAAAAGTCTCTCCTTTGCTGAATATCAAGAATAAAGAAAAAAAAAATTGGCGTGGAGTAAGTTTGAGTCTGACGTGACGTCCAAACAATATAACTAAGAAGGAGAAGACGGGTCATGTGGTGTAAAGCAGCTTGTTCTCTACATTTCATTTAACCACATGTATATTCTCGGCTACAGTACTCCAGTAACATCACAGAGTTTGTGGCAAATGTCTACCACAGCTATAGGTACGCTTGAACAACAGTTTTAAGCGTCCAAAGGGTGGGGAACCGAGGACTTATTGAGCTGTAGTTAGGTGTAGTTCATCCACGTTAACTTGCCTGGGGATGCGTCAAGTTTCAATCTATTTCCCGTGATTTAGAGGCAGAGTAAGACTGTTGTGTGAGTCGGTGTAATTGCCATTTAGTTCGTCATGCTCGGCGGTTATATCACAGTGCTTTAAAGGACAGCTAAATGGCAAAAATTCCAGTGATTCTACATCCTAACCATAGCACCCCTATGTACCTAGCGTCATTTATTGGTAATCACATGTAGTTGCTCAGTGGCAGGATAAGACGCAACTATCTTACAGCCTTTTCATTACCTTTCATGACTAGCATCATATTTTAATTTACCCAGCCTAATTCCTTGTTACAGCTTATTGGCAGAATAAGGCAGTGCTGTATGGTTCCATAATCCATATCATTTCTATAACACTTCATCATGACAGGCATCATATTGTAGTATTAGTCTCATGCTACAACTTAGTGTTCATAATGGGGATGGCATTTTTTGTATGAAGGAAAGTGAAGAGAATACAGTATAACCTCACTGTAATGAACTAATTGGGACCCAAGCTATACCTAAAATTGTGAAATTCCGATAAAAGGGACATCCGGACTTCCCCCTGCTTGACCTGGACTTTTTCCAGTATATCAGACATTTGTCCAGATTGCACCAACAGTTTTTGAACTGTTTTCACTACCATTGCAGTACTGTATTGTATTATACATTCACTACAGTAATCAAATAGTATAATATATATATAATAATACTGTACTGTACACTGAAAAACATGTCTTTTATTTGCCCTACTGTGGTGAACATAGCTGAAGTGGTCAGGCAATCCGGACTGCTTCTGACTTTATTGGATTTTCTCAAACATTTAAGAATATTGTCCGGTAGCTCCTTAGTGGTAGGTGGTGGCGACCATCATCCACTCACTTGATGTAGTGCTGCCTACTTCTTCCTTAGCCTTTATCATTCTTTTTCTGTGCCTGCCCTCCTTTCTTCCTATTTCTCTTATATTTCCTGTCACTTCTTACTGCTTTTCTTTCCTTTACAGGTGGCATTACATTGAGTGACAAGCCAAATGGTGTCCTGTAAGCCAAGAAACCATTTACAACGCTGGGTGGTAAACATATAACCAAACTGTACATGCTCCCTACATGTCAACAAGTGGGTTGGTGGAGGGTTAGTGCCCCTCCCCGTAAAAAAAAAATAACTCAAAGTCAAATGGCCACCCCTTACGGGATTATGGTGTCTGGCAATAGATAGATAGATACCTCCTCGATTCCGATAAAAGCTAATTCCGGTCTGTTGAAGTCTGTTTTATCAAGGCTTTACTGTATTGCTTAATCCGTACGCCATGGTGACAGTTACAGTAATATACTGTAGGCTATCCATAAGGAAACAGGGCCACCCCCCCCAAAAAAAAAGTACCTTTTTTATTTTATGTGTCCGACTTTGGGCATAGGCTTCACAGCCTGCTATCAAGGCCCAGCAGTCCTCCTACATACCATACACCTCTACATGTAACCTACCTCTGAATTGATTCAGTGACTTTGTAAAAGTGTACAGAAATGCATTTTCGAGTATGAGGAGGGTCCATCAATGCACAAGGAAAATATTGTAGCTATAAGGTATATGTTAGGATAGGATAAATTTGGTTTGGTAAGGATAGGATAGCTAAACAAGGTTGGGGTAAGTTATTTAAATTTGTTAGATTTTGGTGAATAGGCACTGATAAGGGAAATTTAATTAAAAAATGGCATTCTAAGATGGAGTCTACCTGTCTGCGCACCACAGGATTTCATCTATCAGTCTTCACCTTTTAAATTCTTTTTACTACTTTTATAAGAAATAAGAAGCATGACAACTATAAAATGCAATAAAAAAGTGCACAAAGAATCCTCCTCTTCCCCCAAAAAAAGATAACTGCAGAATAAGTTAGCCTTATTTCTCCTTAAGGATTGCCATTACTATCTATCTGTCTATCTATCTATAGCCCGATGCCCTAATCCCGCAAAGGGTGGCCACAGACAGAATGCCTCCAAGTCACTCTGTCACCCACCATTTGACTGCCCTCCCCCCAATTCACTCCCCCCTCCCTCATGTACCTCTCAACTCTGTCTCTCCACCTCATCCTCGGCCTTCCTTTCCCTCTCCCTCCCTCCACTTCTCCTACGTACACCCTCTTAGTCAGTCTTTTATTCTCCATTCTCTCCACATGTCCAAACCATTACATGCCATTTTAATTCACATTGGAACTACCTTATACTGAAGAGGTTGGTGAATGCCATATCTAACCCCATCATGTAAGAAAAAATTGGGTACCATAAATATTAAGCAGAGGCCACAACTGGAATTAGGTGTTTTGAAGAGTTTTTAGGTGGTGGTGGCCATCATTCACTCACTTGATGTAGTGCTGGCTACTTCTGCCATCACCTTTATCATTTTTTTTTTCCATGTCTGCCCTCCTTTCCCTATTTTTTCCATCTTTCATGTCACTTTTTGTTACACGTCTTTCCTTTGCAAGTGGTTTTACATCGAGTGACAAACCTAATGGTTTCCTGTTAGCCTGGAAACCATTCACAGTGCTGAGTGGTAACCATATAACCAACCCATATGTGTTCTGTACGTGTCAGCAAGTGGGTTGGCGGAGGGTTAGTGCCCCTTCCCATAAAACAACTAACTTCGAGTCAGACTGCCACCCCTTATGGGATTATGGCATCTGGATATAGATAGATTCTATTCTGTCTCACCATTAGCTAACACTTGCAGATTTTTTTTTTTTTTTAACTCAGCCATTTATTTTTCTGTTGATTTGCTGTTCTGGGGGGGGGGAAGATTATCAGTTCTGTTGTAGCTAAGTTTTAATGAAAATGTTTATGAGCATAGACCCACCTTAGTTTTCATCTTATTTTCAGAATATCAACATCAAATTGCATTTGTGAATAGCAGGTCTAGTCAAGATTACTAAATAGCAAGCAGGAGAGCATCGTCTGTATACAGTAAGTTCTTGTTATATATATTTTCCCTTTTATGGAGTCCAAAGTAAATTACAGAAAAATTACCATAGTTACTGTACATTGCTGCTTATAAAGCTAATACAGTATATCAGTTTTTCCCATTTTACATTCCACTTATATGGACAAAGTTGTGGTATTTTAGAACATACCCTTTGTTTGTGGAATGCCTGTACTCTTTGCCCCAAAAGTATTGCTTCGCAGTTCACATGAAAAGATCTAATACCAACGGCAGTGGCTGTTAAAAAATGTCCATTGATTCTAGCCCATGTTAATAAACCTGCTTTTGCTAGCCAGTATTTTTTAACATATACTGTACTGTAAATATTCTCGAAATGAATGGATCTTGAATTTGGCTGTCTGTTGTATTATTTTTGTTTTTTTCTTGAAAGGAATGGTTTGCGGGCTCTGGCCTTTGGTTCCTTCTTCCTTGCATTAAAAAAAATATATATATATATAGCAGATAAATGTCAGTGGGGCATAATAAGCTGTGCTTATCATTTTGGATATCGTCACGTTCCTTCTGCTTGATGCTTCTTGGAGCTAGTGTACATAAGTTGTGAAATATCCCCTCACTCACCAGTCATCACCAGCTTCACTAATGTTTCCGGAAGTTGAATCTTGGTCTCATAACCTCATTTATACAATAATACAGCTACCTTGAAAACACAACACTCGTAGCTCACTCCAGCTCTGTTGAACCACTACTGTTTACCATTTCTCTGTATTGATGTACGAGTATTATTGTAATTTATTCATATTACCTCTAGAGGTTTTGTCCTATTTACAAAAGTTAGAATATAGAATATGTGAGTCAAGAATGATGTGTAGTAAAAAAGTATGACAAAAAGAGTCGAAGTGTGTTCTTGGATGGTAAGATCATAAGGAGAAAATGTATGTAAATAGAGTGGTAAAAAGTATATATCTGAGTAAGTTTCAAGGAGGTAGGAGCTGTGATAGGCTAAGGTGGATAGATACAATAAATATGTACTGATGTGTGAAAGAGGTGTGTGGACGTTGGTGAGGCTTGGGAACTAATAGTGGATCTAGCTGGTTGGGAGTATTTTGTTCAGAGGAGTAAATGACATTGATTTGGCACTCTTGCTTTTACCTGGTGACATGAGAGTTGATGGAGGACTCTGGCTGATTTGGCAGGTAAAATGCTTAAGAGTGGATGGTTATTTCTATGAGGCTGAATCAAGATTCCAGGGGTTTGAATGGTCAGTGATTGAAAGTGTGGCCAGATTTGTTAAGTTTTCAGTTGATAGTTCTCACTGTTATTACTATTATTAATTTATTTTATTATTGTTATTATTATTAGTTTTCATTCTGTGTGGATCCTATCTTACTCCATCATTTGGTGGGAAAAGGGGTTGGGATGATGATGACAAAAGATCTCATGTTGAAAGTGTTAAAGAAGGCTGTATCATACTGCTTCTCTTTGAAAAATCTACCCCAGGCTGATCATAATTGTCTGGATATAGCAAGAATACAACAAAAATTTATATATGACTGAAGAGGTTAACTCTCCCAGGACCATGGTTGCTGCACCTGAGGTATTGCTAGGAAAGGAATGTGTGCACTGTCCTATCCCTACTGGCTCATAGTCATGAATCTTATAGGTCCAAACTTTCGAGTCCCCTCCTTAATTAATTTTTTGAAAATGCCCTACTCCATCAATCATGAGTGACATGGGTAGAAGAGGATTACTGCTCTGTATGGCATTTATAACATGTCAGTTTTCCTTTCATACTATTGCATATACATATCGCTTTAACCTTTTCATATACCATACAGTACTGTACTTTTATTGGTGTCTGTAAATGCCATGAATATCAGGAAGTCATTCTAATGCTTTCTTCACAGTCTTTCTGCCACAAAAATTTGATCCACACATCCCCTTCACTCTGCAAACCACCCTGTTTGTCACAGTAATATGCTATACCTTACCCTTGCCATTACTGTATTATCCCTCCCAAGCCTTTCTTACATGAATACGTAGCTGAAATTTCAAGATGACTTTAACGCTTACTTCGGTCATTGTGGTGTTGTACAAATCCACAGTTGCAGTCTGTTTCCACTTCACTGGTACAACTTTAATCAGCCATACTTTCTGGTTTACCTGTATATCATGTTTTTTAAATGCACTCTCACATTACGTAATATAATTTTTACACATAAGTTTCATAATCACCGCCTGTTTACTTTCCACCCTTCAGCTTTTTCACAGCATTCTTCTCTTCAGTCATAGTTACAGTCTTGTGCATTACAGTCCAGGGTTAAGGCAAAACTCATATTATATTTGTATTTGTAAATACAGAACAGTATTTACAGTACTGTATGTGTACTTTTATTAATATTTGATGTGTGAAAATTTTGTGTATTTGATGACTGTATTAAGTATATTTTTGCTTCAGCAAGTACAAAAGTTATTGATTTGTGGGACCGTATAGGGCGTCACTAAAGTGAACTCCATATCAGGCTCTGCTAGACTGGACCACTTTGTGTGAAAATTCTTGGGGAGCTAAAGTGAAAAATCACATGTGGTTACCTTAAATGTGAAGGTTGTAAGTGTGACTGATCAACCAAGCTGTTCTAAAGATGCTCCTACACCTAAAAACAGTTTTATGTACCAGTAATTGTATTGTGGGTATTTTTTTTTTCCCCCAAATATAGGTTATCATAGTTTCTACAGTACAGAAGTCCAAGTCCACACTATCACTTGGTTATTTAAAAAAAAGAAAATCCATGACTTGGTATTGATTGTACCAGTGATGTAATGCAAAGATGATTGAGATGTGTTGGACATAGTAATGGAGAGGAAGGGTGAAGTTATTTTGGTGAGGAAAGTCATGAGTATTGGTGTGGATGAGAGAACACCCAGAGGAAGATGAAAAGTAACATGGAGTGAGGTCCTGCATACTGTCCTCAAAGGGAAGCTAAACATGATTTTGTAAATATCATCAGGAGAAAAACACTTACCACTACACATGTTAGCCACACCATAGTTTGTAAAAATTAAAGTGAATTGAAATATCTTTTACTGCATATATTTACATTGTATTTGTAGCATTGGATTTATCACTTATTTTGTGTTTAAGAATTTGAAAAGAGGGTATTTTATTTGTACAGTCACCGCTAGCATAGCGCGCAGTCCTATAGCGCTTAACTCACATAACAGAAGGCAAACTTTGATGCCAAAATTTAGTCAGTGCTAAAATGATAGCCATAACATGGGTGGAGGAAGCTGCCCCCTTTTTTTTTTTTTTTACATCGTACTACGCTGCGACGATAAACACAACGCCACCAGAGGCCCCAAATTATGGTTCAAACAGTCATAAAGTGACAAACTAGGGTCATAACATGGTGGCCAGTGATAGTCATAGTGCGGGTTGCATCAGCCTATGACGTATGGCTGTCATGTCTGAGTGTCATCACGGTTCACTGAGCATTCCCGCCCCAGTTGAGCCTGTCCTCTCCCCCCCCTCACTGTGGCTGCACACATGCTCTGTGTGATCTTTCCTCTTTCTTTTTTTTCTCTCACAGAACTGCACTCCACCTCTCCCCAGCAAGCCCCAACCTCTTCCATTCAAGGTGGGAAAACCTCTAGTATTTGTATGTAATGAAGTCTTTATTAAATAGGTAAATGTCCTGGAAAAAAAAATAGTCATGTTTACATATGCCCAGCACTCATCATTCCTCTCCCCCTTTTTTTTTTTTTTTAATACCATATTTTTTGTGGTAGCAAAGTTTTTTGGAAGAGTTGGCACTTTTAAGAACTAGAAGATCTATTATTATTATTATTATTATTATTTGTGGAAGGTGGGGGTGCTCACCATCCACCCACTCAGTGTAGTTCTGCATTGGGTGTCTGCCTTTTCCTCTCTTTCTTCCTTCCTCTTCTATCTTTCTCTCCTTCATTCTTTCCTCTTCCTTCTGCCTACAGGTGACTTTACACTCCCTCTTCTGCCTTTCTTTCCTTCATTCTTTCCTCTTCCTTCTGTCTACAAGTGACTCTACACTGAGTGACACCAAATGGTTTCCTCTACATTAGGAAACCATTTACTACACTGAGTGGAAACCATATAACCAAATTATGATGCCTGATAGTTTAGTGGGCAGTTGAGGCACTCCAGATTGAGCCAGTGCAGGTTTATATCCAAGGGGTGGTTGGGGTTTATTGCTCACGTAATGTCCCTCAGGGATGAGTGAGGCTGGTCATTCACATCTTAACCCGAGGAATCCCATCGACGTATGGGTACGTCGCGATGTTTTGTCACAGCTATGCCCATCGACGTACGGGTATGTTGCTCAATTGCAAGAGTCATAATTTGCACAATTTTCAAGTTTCATGGGTGATTTTTGGTAGGCATATGTGGGAGACCTTCCTCTACCTGCTGTCAAGCGGGAATACTGCCTACCTCCCCCCCCACTGGGCAATTCACCTGTTAGCAGTAAGCTGGCCAGTAAAGGTATGTCGCCCCACGGTCTCTCCAGTGACGAAATTCACAGTGAAAGTGATTCCTGAGGTGGAGGACAAAGAAATAAAGAAGCTAGAGCAAGAAAAACAGAAGTGATGAGGTGGTAATGTCATAAAGGAAGGTGCCATATGTGGATGTTTTTGGTGACTGAACAATGCTTCTATTGCCTTATAAATGTTTGAACACCAATATAGTCTGTTACTACACATAAATTCGTACCAAATACATAAATAAATACGTAATTGAAAGTGGCTTGAATTAGTTAACCCTTCCATAGTTAGTTTTCTTTAGCCAGGTACCCTGAAAAAGAAGGAAAACATAAGGTTGCATGACACCTGTATCAAAATTTTTAAGCACAGGATCGTGATTTCTCTATGAATTTTTGATGTTTCTCACCAAAAGTGAAGGTTTGAGCCAATAAAAAAAAAAATCCAAAAATGCTCGGGATTTTGGGATATCGTAGGTTGAAAATCGGTCGGGACGTGACGGGTTAAATATCAAGACCAACTTGCCTAGCTCCAGGTTTCTTTGCCCCTTTTGGGACAATATTGGAGTAGGTGATGGGTGGATGGATTACTTATCATCATCATGCGAACATCCTTTCCCACCCTAGGGCATGGTGAGGAGTGTTCATCTCTCGTACCACCCATCTTCTGTTCCCGGAAGTCTTCTTTTCTCTTTTCTCTCTAAATGCATCTTCTGCACCCGTATCCCATCACCTTATGTTATGTCTGGGTGAGCCCCTTATCCATCCACACACTGAATCAGTGACTCTGAAGAATGCTGTTGAGAGCTCTGTAGTATTCATTAACACTTCTGTCTGTAGCTCCCTGGTCAGCTGCCACTCTACTCATCTTACTATAGAAGGCATCCCTTGCTGTCTGGTTTCTCAGCCTTCATATTTCCTCCTGGACATGTAGGACCTTTTCTACATTATGCTGTTTTCTAGTACCATGTCACATAGTATCAGTAATTTGTGTTCTGCACATACAGTACACGCACTCCCCTTTGCCCCTGTGACTTTCACATCCTTTACTAACCTCTTATGATCAATCAGGCGTCCTGACCAGGAAAATCCTGTTATCCCCAGCCTCATACTTAATACTTAATCAGTCTACTCTTCCTTTTCGTAAAACCTTGTAGCACACAGTCATGTGCATTGCTTTTCCAAACTCTAGTGTCCTCTCACCTTCCATATTGCTCATACCCCATGCACACCTTCATATCCTTGTGCCTCTGCACCCACATGACCATTTAAATCTCCTCCCAGAACTACAATCTCACCATCCCTCATACCAACAGCCACACACCAAATCCTCACAGAGTCTGTTTTTCTCCGTCATCCAAAGCCACCTGCATAGCATAGCATATGCTGATATTATTTTTATCAGGAGTTTTCCAAGCAATAATTTCAACATTCTAATCCTACCCCTGGGGGTAGGGGGGTTTCAAGAATACTCCCCCAGTATCCCTGCTTATCGTTTGAGGCGACTAAAAGGGTTGGTGGTGGGTTAGTGCCCCACCCTGTAAAAAGAACTAACTAAACATGCGAATAAAACACCTCGGACCAGGACGGACCATACGTTGACAATCATGGAACGGACAAAGGACATCCTGAGGGTGGGGACGTGGAATGTAAGAGGATTGAATGATGAAGTGAAAGAGAGAGAGATTGTTCAGGTGCTTGAGGAGGCAAGAGTGGATGTATGTGGACTGACTGAAACTAAATGGAAAGGTGAAAGGGTGAGAAAATGGGAATACGGTATAGGAATGTGTGCGGGAGTCAACGAGAATGAGAGGCAAGAGAGGGAGTATGTCTGATGATAAGCAAGAAGTGAAAGGAGAATATAAGAGAGTATGGAACAGTGGGTGCAGTGATTGTATGGGCGAGGATGAAAGTAGGCATACAAGCTTGGGCGATTGTATGTGTGTATGCGCTGACAGAGGACCGAGTGGCAAGAGTGAAAGATGAGTTTTGGGCAAATGTAGAAGCATGTATGGACAAGTTTGAGAGGAGCAAGAGAGTGTTTTTGATTGGAGACATGAATGGTAAAGTTGGGAATGTACAAGTGGATGGAGTGGTTGGTCAGTGGGGTGTGCCAGCTGAGATGGTTGGGAATGGTCGTGCCTTGGTGGACATCTGTGCCAGTAAGGGGTTGGCAATAGCCAACACCTACTTTCGGCACAAGATGATCCACAGGTATTCATGGAGAGTCTTAAGGAGAATGAATGGTGAACTTGTAGAACGGAAGGCAGTGATAGATTACGTGTGTGTGGATGAGCAAATGAGAAGACAAGTGTTGGATGCAAGAGTGTGGAGAGGGTGGGGGAGTGGAATCTCTGACCATTACTTAGTGATGGCCAAGGTGAGGCTGCAAAGAAAGTGGGTGAAGAGACCAAGGGGAAGACAGGAGGAAGTAGCTCCTGTGAGAAGAGTGGAGAAATTACAAGATAGTGAGAAAATGGCAGAGTATAAGAGAATAGTGGAAGAAAGATTGGGAAGGTATGAGTTAGAGCAGATGGAAGGGGTGGAAGATGTATGTAAGATTTTCACGGAAGAGATAGGCGCAGCGTGTGAGGAGGTTTGTGGAGTGAGGAGGAGATGCAGGGGTGTGCAAGGGACAGAATAGTGGAATGATGATGTGAAACGAGTTGTGGAACAAAAGAAGAAGGCATACAGTATAGTGAATGGCTAGCGAGCAGATGTAGGGGAGAAGATGAGAGAGAGAAGAGAGAGGTATATGTGAGCTGGAGAAGAGAGGTGAAGAGATTGGTGAAGGAGAGTAAAAAGAAAGTGGATGAGGAGTTTGGGAGGAATCTGAGTGTAAAATGGAGGGAGAGTAAGAAATTGTTTTGGAAGGAGGTAAAGAAAGTAAGACAGTGTGAAAGGGGAAATAGTAGGGGAGTGAAAGATGGGAATAATAGATATTGCTGGTGGAGAAGAGAGAGAAATTGAGGAGATGGAAGGAGCACTTTGAGGATTTGTTGAATGTAGAGAGTGAGAGCAGAGCAAGTATAAGTGGTTGGGGAATGGCTGGGAGAAGAAGACGTGAGAGGAGGGAGGAAGAGATCAGTAGGGTGGAAGTAGTGGAAGCATTGAAGAAGGTCAAGATGGGAAAGGCCCCAGGAAATGATGGAGTGTGCAGTGAAATGCTGAAGTATGGGGGTGAGATTATTGTGGAATGGATATGGAAGTTGTGTAGATTGGCTTGGAAGAGGGAAGGGTTCCAGAGGACTGGAAATCAGGTATAATTGTTCCTTTATATAAAGGAAAAGGGGAGAGAGAAGTATGTGGTAACCATAGGGGTATTTGCCTTCTTAGTGTGACTGGAAAGATATATGGCAGAATACTTATTGATAGGGTTAGGCATATAACAGAGGAGTTAGTTGGAGAAGAACAAGGGGATTTAGGAAGGGAAAAGGGTGTGTAGATCAGATATTTGTTCTAAGATGTTTAGTGGAGAAGTATCTAGAGAAGGGAAAGAAAGTGTATGCTGCCTTCATGGACTTGGAGAAAGCTTATGACAGAATATATAGGCAAGGTATGTGGAAGGTATTAAGAATATATGGAGTGGAGGGGAAATTGTTCAGTGCTGTGAAGAGCATGTACAAAGGAGCTAGGGCTACTGTGCGAGTGGATGGTGGGCTAAGTGAGTTCTTTGATCTGAAAGTGGGACTGAAACAGGGTTGTGTGATGTCTCCATGGCTGTTTAATATATACATGGATGGAGTTGTAAAGGAGGTGCATGGTAGGGCAGTGGATGTGGGGGTGGCTCTAATGAATGAGGGCGAGATGTGGAAGATTCCGGTGTTGTTGTTTGCTGATGATACAGTATTGTTGAGTGAAGATGAAGGGGAGTTGCAAGGTTTGGTGAATGAATTTGGGACAGTGTGTAAGATGAGGAATCTGAAAGTCAGTGTGAACAAGAGTAAAGTTATGGTGTTTGAGAGGAATGAAGTCACAGAATGCTCAGTGAGGTTAGATGGTGAGGATATGGAGAATGTGAGTGCATTCAAGTACTTGGGCAGTGTGATGAGTAAGGATGGAAGTTTTGGGGATGAAATACTTGAAAGGGTACAGCAGGGAGGAAAGGTTGTTGGTTCATTGAAAGCAGTGATGAGAAATAGGGAGGTGAGTATGGAAGTCAAGAAGTCACTGTATGATAGTATCATGATCCCTACCCTGACGTATGGAAGCGAGGCGTGGACCTCGCTAAAGGGTAACAAGTCAAGAGTGAGAGCAGTGGAAATGAGTTACTTGAGAGGAGCATGTGGAGTGACATGGAGGGACAGGTTGACAAATGAAGAAGTGAAGGAATGTTGTGGGGTGGATGTGGATGTGGTTGAGAAGATTAGGAGAAATATACTGAGGTGGTTTGGACATGTAGAGAGAATGGAGAATGAAACTCTGACTAAGAGGGTGTATGCAGGTGGGGTGGAGGGAGGGAGAGGGAGGGGAAGGCTGAGAATGTAGTGGAGGGATGGAGTTGAGAGGTATATGAGTGAGGGGGGAGTGAGCTGGAGGGAGGGTAGGCAAATGGTGGGTGACAGAGCGACTTGGAGGCGTTTTGTCTGCGGCCACCCTTTGTGGGATTAGGGCGTCGGGCTATAGATAGATAGATAATCCATTAATTTACTTCATCCTTTTATTTACATTCATGACATATTCCATCCATTTCTCTTCAGCAGGCATGCCCATCCCACCATATCTGTCCACACTTACCTTCCCAGATAATTTGTACCGTATCTATAATCCTTCCCAGCAGTCATCCTTGATGATTGGCCTCCAGACCTAACTTCCTGTATGCAGCTGACATTCACTCACCTCCTGCTGAAGGTCTGCTGCTACCTCCTTTCAACCCCTCAAGCTACCTGCAATTCAAGATGCTACTTTGAACCCCTTGTGTGATCTATTTCCATCAGGCTTGCTTTTTACATTACTACCATAGGTGTTTGGGTTATGTCATTACCGCCAAAACATTAAATGGTTTCTTGATGTACTTATAATACTGGACACCAGTTGGCTTATTACTCAGGGTAGAGCTACATGTAGGAAGCAGTTGTTGTTGTAGTTGTTGTCGGTCAGCTTGTCTGTTTGATCGAACAGACCAAGCAACCACCTATGCAGGGTTGTCCCGTGCTCTGAACTAATGTTCGCTTGCAGCTGACAGGATCTAACCACAGAGAGGTGTGGGAAATAGTATGGAGGTTTGGTTCCTGGATGGATGCTGTGTTTGGGTCTCTCCATGCAGTTAACAGTGGCACTAAGGCAAGCTCCACATCATCCCATAAAAATTGGTTATATGGTTACCACTCAGCATTATATTGGTGTCCTGGGTTACAGTAAACCATTAGGCTTGTCACTCAGTGTAGTCACCTGAAGTGGAAAGAATAATAAAAAGTGACAAAAAGGAAAGGGAGAGTTTGGAAGAGAGGAGGGCAGACACAGATGTAGAACAAGAAAAGGGAAGGAAGTTTTAGGCAGCACTTCAGAGTGGATGATGGTCACCATCACCAACCACCAAATAGGCAGCAGTACAGTACATGAAGGTAATGGATGGTGTGTACCCCCACTGGCAAAAATCATCATCATCATCATCATCTGGACCTCCTTTCCCATCCAAGAGCAGGGTGAGGAGTAGCAATGTCCAGACTGCAAAAAAATCTGTCTATCTATCTATTGCCAGACGCCTTAATCCCATAAGGGGTGGCGACAAACAAATCGCCTCCTTGTCGCTCTGTCCCCCGCCATTTCACAGCAAAAAATAAATTAAAAAATAAATCAGAGTTGACATTAACAAAGCACTTGTACTGAATGTATGCCAAGGCTGTCTCATTAAGAATTGATGTGATGGTATAACAAAGGAGTTATTATGACATGTCAGTAGATCTTGTGGAAGATTGTGGCTTTTATTGAAATTGAAATCCCCAAACTTTTCTTTGCCTCAGCTATAGATCAGTCTTATGTCTTATAGGCCATCAGTGACCACCAGCTCTGTAAGTATTGCTTGCCGGTAATTTGAATTCATTTTTTCCAGGGCTACTATTTCCTTATGAAGAACATTCTTCAGAGAGGATTCCCTTTTCTGTCAACGAGGAGAACACTGTACACCAATAGATTCAAGATGGCTATGAGCAAATTTGAGTATGTCAGGTCCTTTGAAACAACTGGAGTACTTGACCCTGCCCATTGGATAGTCATCACTTTGCAATGCCGAAATTTGGACACCATCGCTCAAGTACACAGATTTCAGCGACCAAATGATATGCGATTCCATCGAGTTATGGAAGCATCAGCTGTTTCAGTAATGGGAGAGTTTAAGGAACTTGTTTTAGGGTATGGCTTTTCTGGAGAGTTTAATTTTGTTTTTGCCAAGAATACAACATTATACAAGAGAAGAGGTCCAAAGCTGCTTACAAATATTTGCAGTCTTATGGCTACAACTTTTGTGTACACTTGGCCCTCTTACTTTGAATCGGTCACACTAAATTGCCTTCCCTTGTTTGAGGGTATGATCCACCTGTTTCCAGATGATCAGATTTTGCGAGACTATTTGACAAAGGAACAGTTGATATGCCATCAGAGGAATCTTTATAATACTGCCATGTGGGGTCTGGTATCTGCTGAAGGACTGTTGCCACAAGATGCAGCTAGTGCTCTGAAAGGGGCAAGTGAAGGGGAGCAGAATGAAATCCTCTTCTCAAAATGCAACATTAATTACAACAATGAGAATCCAGTGTTTAAGAAGGGCACTATAGCAGTTAGATGTAAAAAACAGGTACCAGTTACCACTCCTGATGGCTATGTTACTCAAAGGAATCAGAGTACAATAGTGACAATGCAGAGTGATTTTAATAGGGACAAGTTTTGGACAGAAACATTTGCCCTTCAACAGCCAACTAAGCATAATAGTAAGACCAGTTATGTGAAAGCATTTGAGAAGAATGTGGAACTGCTGCCTCAGACATGGCTTGTTGTGAGAATTGATGGGAAGGGTTTCCACAAATTTTCAGAGAAACATAATTTTGAAAAGCCAAATGACATCAGATCAATAGAGTTAATGAATAGAGCAGCCTGTCAGGTAATGAACATGTATCCTGACATTTTGCTCTCTTATGGTGATAGTGATGAATACTCTTTTATTATCCACAAGGACTCAGAAATGATGAAGCGTAAAGAGAACATAATAATAAGTAGTATTGTTAGTTTATTTGCTGCTAAGTATGTGTATGACTGGCAGGGTGTGTTTGTTGGTGTTCCACTCCAGTATTGTCCAGCGTTTGATGCCAGAGTAGTTCTGTATCCAAACATTAAGTGTTTACGTGACTACCTAAGCTGGAGACAAGCAGATTGTCACATAAATAACATGTACAACACCTGCTTTTGGATGTTGGTGCAAAGAGGTTCCTATTCACGGAGAAAGGCTGAAGAGAAACTGTGTGGAACATTTTCTGACGACAAACGCGCTATTCTTTTGATTGAGTTTAATCTGGATTATGATCAGGAGGAAGCTATTTACAGAAAAGGAACAATAATGGTTAGAAGAAATCCATCTGAAAAAGAAGGTGATCAACCAGATCATAAAGAAAGTGAAAATGGACCTGTAAATATTCCACATGACATTTGTAGTTCTGGGGAAGAGAGAAAGCATAAGGGTGAAAATGGACCTATAAGTATTTCCCATTACAGTTGTGTGTCTGGGGAAGAAAATAGTGGTGTTTTGTGCCCAGATGATATTGTGATAGAACATACTGACTTGATAAATGACACTTTTTGGGAGGAGAGACACTGGCTGTTGAGTGATAAACCTAGAAGACAGTACTGTAATATGAGACAGTACCCCACTTGTACCTGAACACTAATTCAATAAATTTAAGTATATTTTATTACCTTTGGATTTTTGAGTTATACTCAGTTAAGTATGACCTTGGATGTTCTGCATTTAATCTTGTCCTTAATAGGCAAATATAATAGGCACTTCTGTTCTCAGTGTTATCAGTAATGTCTTTTGTAAGTATAGTTTACACTGTAGACAAGTAGTTAGTGAGGAACTGTTTATGCAGGTGTCTGAAAGTCAGCTGTACAGTTTGTGTGGTATCTCTGTAAGGAAAGCTGAACCACCTGAGCCATAGTATATCTTATCATTTTGTATCATTTGTAAAGGTTCCAGTGTGTTTGCATGCATTGGCCTTGGTCACCTAATGATGGCTTTCCATGCTGCTTAATCCCTGGCAACTTCCCAATTCAGTTCCATACTCCTGAGGCAACATTCTATGACCTCATCCCAGGTCTATTGCATTCTAGCTCTCACAACCTCACCCCTAATGTTCACACTTTTCGCCTTCGGCACCCAATTATCATCCTTCATTTTCTCCACATGCCTAGACCATCTCAGTCACCCCTTCTTGTCACAACACCAGTACATACCAGTTCCATCCTTCCTTTCAACTCTTCAGTAGCAATTCTAGCCCCCTCAGGCATCAAATTCAAGAATACACTGCACATCAATCTAATCATCGTCATTTCTGTATGTTTGAGTCCATGAATATCTTCTTCCTTTACTGCCCAGGTCTCACTACCATACAGCAACTCCTAACACATGCCACATACAGAAATCCCTTTCTGCCACCAGATGATTATTCTCTGCCTAAGAGAGAACCCAGGTAGTTAACAGGTTAGTCAGTGCTATATGAGGCATTGAGGAATCCAAGGGCAAGCTGGCCAATACAGTATCAGATTTAGAGGAAATGAGGAATGAAGTTGGTGCATTTAAAGCCCATGAGTTTTGAAGCATTTAATCTAATTTATGAATATATCATCAGTACAATAAAGGTAAACCAAACAAATCTTGTCATAAAGTACAGTAGAGCAAAATCATAGAGGACAGTGATACAGAAATTGCTTTTTTTGCTTGTGTGGTGAGTTTGTCATTGCTTTTCATAATGCCACATATCTAGCCCCTCCAGTTTGAAAAGTTCATCTCAGTGTAGAAAGAAAAGTTTAAATAACAAGAATACAGTACTAAATACATCTTAAGTTTGAAGGCGTATAGTACGTTATATTTTTACTACGTACAACATTATCACAGATCAGTAGTTACTGAACTTGGTGATATGGTAGGTACGTTGATGAATAGTCCTTTTCCAGTGAGTTTTTCTTAAATATTTTTATCTGAATTTGATATCTCAATACAGTATCTTAAATAGATATCAGATACACACAGGTATAATTGTCGTCAACATCCTGATCATATATCCCATTAATGCAGTAAATAGGGAGGGTGGGATCCATATAAAGGAATAGGAATAATAACAGTTGGATTGCATATTCACTACTCATTCAAGTCTTTGAAACTGTTCCAACCCAATATTAAACCATCCATGCATTTTTCTTTTTTTCTTTGGTAATGCAACTTACCAGTGGCAAGGACAGTTACAACTGACTGTCACATTGTAAAGGTGTGCATGCAGCTTGTTCCCTACTTATTTCATTTGTCATTTTTACTGAGACAGACTTCTTTAGAGATGATTTAGCCATGTGGAAAGGATGGAGAATGTGAGAGTAAATAGGGGAGTGTTTGTGAGTGAGGTGGAGGGGAGGGAGACTGGAGTGAGGTGAGTGATGTGGAGGTGAGGTATATGAATGAGGGGGATGTGAGCTGGAGAGAGAGGGGAGAACAAGATGACCTGGAGGTGATTCATTTGTGGCCACCCCTTACTGGATTATGGATATAGCTGGCTAGATAGCTACTTCAGCTTGCTTTTTCATACATTCGTCCAACAGACACTAACACTCTCCCAGATGTCCCATGTCCACCTCTCATACTCGTGACTTTATTGTACTTTATATCAGTCTCACACTCATACATGACTGTGAGGACTAACATACATTCATGCAGTCCTCTTTCAACTTCTGTATTCAGTACTCTGTTTACAGTAGTTTCAAAAATCTTCATAGCATTAGCCACTTTTTTCTTTCTTTTTTCCCCACCAACATGCAGGTGCTCTAACTTTCATCAGCTTTTCCAGAACTAGTTTGCCTCAGAACCAGTACAGTTGTTATATCTATATGCCTATATATACAGTGGATTCGCCTAATCCGCAGCAATTAAGAGACTGGTACCTACCCACGGTTTATGAAATCCGTGGTTTACAAAGTAAAGAACCAGTGGGAAAAAGGACAGTTAGTCTGGACCCTCGTGGAACTCCCCTACAGCACCCTACCTACACCTAACTAGCCAACAGCAAACACAAACAGAAATATTCAGTGCATGTATTTAACAGAAATAAACAATAATTAAGTGGAAATAAACAATAATTAAGGGGCCTCACCTGACTCCAATGGATGAAAATGCTTAAGTGGTTGGTGGGACAGGAGGTAAAAATAACATGGGAGCTGTAGTGTGCACACTTGCCACCAGAGCCGGGTTGTGATTGGCTGCTGGGTCTAAGTTGTCTGTGATTGGCTAGCAGCTGCAGAATACATCATGGGTGCCTGGATAATATAAATCTCCTCGGAAATGAGCCACTTTGGAACCTAGGAACCGCGTTTTTTAATTTTTTTCAGCAGATTAAAAAAATAATAGGGACTGGTTGGGCAAAGTACCATGGATTACAAATCCGCGGCTTACAGACACGCAGATTAGGCGAATCCACTGTACACACACGCACATACTGTATATCGTTTTCGTTTTCGTTTTTGAAGGCTCCGACATGCTTGCATGCGTCGGCCTTGGTCACCTAATGGCGGCTCTCCACGCTGCTCGATCCCTGGCAGCCTCCCTGTTCAGTCCCTTAACCCTTAAGTCACACTTAATGACCTCGTCCCTTTCTCGGTCTACACCTCCCAACCCCTCCCTCAATATTAACACCTTTCACCCTCTGC
>JAGKTI010000022.1:95781-187821 GCA_018397915.1 Birgus latro | reverse complement strand
CTACAGTTGATTATGCAGTTATGTTTTATGTATTATTTTAATTGTGAATACTGTATGTAACATTTTTGAGTCTTATACAGTCAAGTCATCTGTGGCATGTGCGTCTATGACACAGCACGGTGCCAGACCCCAAAAAACGAATCACGCAAATAAACTATACCTATGGTGCGGGCACAGCAAGGTTTGAAATGCGCGGGCAAATTCTGACTGCCGGAGAGCGAACCTCAGCCCTCACCCGCTGTTCAAACCCCGCTCAGTGTGTAACCTGACCACTTTATCTGATCACCCTCTCGTTTTTTGTGCCTGTTGTTACTTGTGGTATGTGCATTGACTGATTGCTTGATTGTGTGCATGTGTAAAGTGGGGTGAAAACGGGGACTTTGGATGAACGTTTAGAACCAGATTCCATTTTTCCCATAGGTTTAGTTATTTGTATGGCACGGTTTTCTATGGCATGGGCACGGTCCAGAACCAATTAACTGCGCCTTAAGTGATGACTGTATGTCTGTTTTTAGTTTTATGTGTCTCATTGCCTTTGATTACAACTGGTATATAATAAGCATGCCCAAATCCTACGTAATCTAAAAGCCACTGTATATAATTTTTGTATTTGAGGCCTATGTATCTATTTATATGTGTTTCATTATCTTTCTTTGCTACATATTAAGCATCCTCAAGTCCTACATAATCTGAAAGCCAGGAAACCTCTACTCTTAAGCATTCCACATCAAAGTCTGAGTATCTGTGCTATCGTTAGCAATAATTCACTGACAGTCCCATGCCAGCATTATGTACAGTATATGTTCATCCCTAATGTTAGAGTATCTGTCCTTCATATACCTTTCTGCTTTTACTTGATATACATGTAGTTATTTGTTCCTTATAAAAATTCTTCATGTAACATCTACATCAATCCCAGCAGGAGTGTTGATGCACTTTTGATTTTAACAATTTTTTACTCAAGGAATTCACTGCTATCACACACATTGGATCTCTTTTAACAACCATCACTTTCCTCTTATTGTATCTTCATTCAGTTTCAGACTTCATTGTCCAGAGACAAATGATGTTTATTTAGTCATGTGATATTATGAAATTAATTGTTTTCTTGTATCTCTAGGGTAAATGTATGACTACTCATTATCTCACATACAGTTCAGTCTCACATCATCAGGCTTTGGGAATCTTAAATCTGCTTACTTGTTGATAAATTAACAGGGGTCACAGTAAAAACTAATATAAAGATCTTGATTTCCTCCAAATAATTGAAAAATTGCTCTGAAATTCTAGAAAACATTTTGTACCTAGAGATATGCACAGAATCCAACTGGGGAGCTGCCACACACTCCAGGCCACCTTATTGCCTGGCCTTCACTTCTCTGCTTTCCATTGTCACACCCACAATAATTCTCTAGGTTTACTGTATATTTATGAAAGACCTTAACTTCTTTTCAGGATAGACAAATCATCATAAAAGTCTGTTATTGTCAGAAAGTTTCTTATTTTTTATTTTCATTGTAATATTCACTCTGGTTTATTGATAAGTATATGGTAGCTGTGTGATTGAAGGAAGAAAAATATAAACAAGCAGATTTGTTCACAGCCAAAGTTCAAGAAAGTTTGTAAAAATTGGACTTTGTATTTGCTGCTGCTACATTAATTTTGGACTCCATACAATTTAAACTGGTAATATAATGAATCCAGATTACAAGTCTTGGGTAAGCCACAGTGAAGTCAGTTTGTTTTACTGATGGAATGCTTCAATACTAAGTTGTGGTTGCGTGAAATTTAATGAACCTTAAATAAGATGTAGGAATTAGTCTCCATGATTATTGTACTCTGTTCACTTTAATTGGCCTAAAATTCCATCTCTCCACCTTTAATGCTGAGCTGCAACAATATATAAACACTAGAATATGGTGCTAATCATGAAGGGGTGTGATGGGAAAGATGTAGAGCCAAATTACAACAAAAAGAATGTAGCTGCTACTCATAAGTCCAACAAAGTGGAGGTATTCTTTGTTTAATGAAGAGCCAGGGTGGTGGACAGGAATGCCTTCATTTCCCACAGTTCCCTGCTTATCCTCCTAAAGAGTGGATGGTGAATTGCAGGATGAGGACAAATAAGGTTCAAGTTTCAGATGAACCTGGGGCTACTGTACATGCTATCAGTGTTGAGGGTGCTAACAGAGGTGGTGCATCCCTTCTGGTTTTCGTTTTCGTTTTCGTTTTTGAAGGCTCCAACATGCTTGCATGTGTCGGCCTTGGTCACCTAATGGCAGCTCTCCACGCTGCTCGATCTCTGGCAGCCTCCCTATTCAGTCCCTTAACCCTTAAGTCACATTTAATGACCTCGTCCCATGTCTTTCTCGGTCTATCCCTCCCAACCCCTCCCCCAATATTAACACTTCTCACCCTCTGCACCCAATTATCATCCCCCATCCTCTCCACATGTCCAAACCACCTCAGCCTACCTCTCCTCATCACAACACCAATACACTCCAGTCCCATCCTACCTCTCAACTCTTCTATCGTAAACCCAGCCCCCCCAGGCCTTGCACACAGGGACGCACTGCACATCCACCTAATCATTGTCATTTCTGTACGTTTAAACCTGCGGATATCCTCTTCCTTTAAACCTGCGGATATCCTCTTCCTTTACTGCCCAGGTCTCGCTACCATACAGCATCACACTCCCACACATGCTGCATACAAAGACCCCCCAGCACGTAAGGAGAGTCCCCTCAATGTCAGGAGAGGCAACAGCTCCCTGAACTTCTTCCAACCACCTCTCACTCTAGCAACCGAGCTAACTCCAGCCCCACCTCCGGCACATAACATGTCTCCCAGATAACAAAACTCCTCCACACACTCAAGAGACTCACCTACAAGTTCAACCCTCTCACGCCTAACAATCTCCACCTGCTCTCCCCGACACACCGCACACATGAAATCAGCATTATCTCGCAGTCTACCTCTAATACCACTACATCTCTTGTGCACCCATCTATCACAAACATTGCACAAGATGGAATTACTTCCCACACCCATGTGGCAAACTGCACATGGCCACTCTCCCTCTCCTCTGATTGTACCGCCACCAACCCTACATATCATCACTTTTGTTTTATCTGCATTTACCCTTAAGCCCCTGTACCCCATACCATCTCTCCACTTCTTAAATCCTTCCTCAGCCTCCCCTTCATTCTCAGCAATCAACACCAAATCATCAGCATACTGGTGAGAAAGAAAAGTTGGCCAAGGTTCATCACTTTACAGTCCACAAGTTTTTGTGGATTACTCATACTATGAGACTGGACACAAACAGCTGTGTCACTTTTTTATATTGGAGATCAACTGGACCATCATTATAGTTATATACCTCTTGGGAGGTGTCCTCAATAAAACGGACTGTGAGACAATCAGCCTTTTAACTTTCTAATCAATAAATATTCATCAGTGTCTGGTCATTTAGCTGTTCACAGCTATAGTCCTTCCAATATATGGTGAGTGTTTGGGCATTGGCTTTTCTGAGGGTTCCCCCATGTGCGACACTGCCAAATCTCGCCCAACACACATCACTCTGTCTTATAATTATGTCATTTATTTACTGCTTCTGAATTAATATGTATATATTTACTACTTTAATAAGGCTATATTGTATTATGAATTTATCTTTCTTTTTATAAAACAATTATTTTGTATAAATACAACAATACTTGGCAGCGTTGCTGTCCGACGTGGCTTTTCTCCGAGCTTGGGGATAACCATTCTAATTCAAAGATCAGGTTGCCGCCACACAAGATGGAAGCTACCCCAGCTACACCTGTTACCCATTCTCGTGTGCTACACAGCCGAGAGAGGGAACTTATTTACAGTGTAAATAAGTATTTTTTAGAATTTACCCAGTGATCCAATAATTGACCCTGTACGAGGTTTGGCAATGTCGCATGCGGGGAAACCCCCGGAATTGCCAACGCCAAAACTCACCATGTATTGGAAGGACTATAGTCCCACAATGAGGTCATCCACAAAGCAGTTTTGCTGACTCATCACTACATATCCCAATCCAAGCTTGTTCTCTCAGTGATTAGGATAACCATAAAATGCACCCCAGCATTGGCATGCATGAAGTTGCTTCCACCACCAGGATTCAATAAATTTCCTCCACCAAGAGGAGGGAAAGAGGTCACCTTGGTTCCTGTCACAACCCATAATCACATTGATGCCCCAGGTTTCTCACTGCTTCCAAAAGCCCATACCTCACATGTTACACTGTGGTATTCCCACACCATGAATGCCTTTGTGGCTTCCCAAGCCTTCCACACAGCTGAATGGTGATGAAGACCAAGAGGACTCCAGCTCTAAACTAGTGGCAAAATAAGTATTGTCTCCACCTTAGCAAGAGCAATAGACCTTCATTTTTTTTCCTGTCTCTTTCTTTCTCATATCTGTTGTGAAAACATTAAACACCTGACTTTTTTTCAGTGCCAAGGTAGTACTGTAATATGCAGAGCAGCTAATGTGTATCAGTATCATATGTCTTATTAGCATACATGTTTATATTACTCTACCTTCCTCCTCACTGTGAAAGTCATGAAGCTTACAGATCATTACTACCACTGCCAGGACTGTGGCCACATAGCAGTGTGCCATCTGCCAGTTTAAAAAATATATATATATATATATATATATATATACAGTATATATATACAGTATATATATTCTTAGTTGAATTAGTTGGAGAAGAACAGGGAGGTTTTAGGAAGGGAAGAGGTTGTGTAGACCAGATATTCATTCTTAGGTCATTAGTGAAAAAGTTTCTAGAGAAGGGAATGATGTTGTATGCAGCCTTCATGGATTTAGAGAAAGCATATGACAGGGTGGATAGACAAGGATTGTGGAAAGTATTAAGAATATATAGAGTAGATAGGAAGTTGCTGAAGGCCGTGAAGAATATGTATGAGGGTGCTAAGGCTGCAGTGCGTGTGGACGGTGAACTGAGTGAATTTTTCCATTTGAGGGTTGAATTGAAACAAGGATGTCTCCATGGTTGATCAGTCTGTATATTAATGGGGTTATAAAAGAGATACAAGGTTGGGAAGTGGATGTTGGAGCTGCCCTAGTGAGAGAAGACAGTGTTTGGAAACTCCCTGCACTGTTGTTTGCAGAAGATACTGTGTTGTTGAGTGAAGACGAAGGGGAGCTGCAAGGCTTGGTAGATGAGTTTGGGTGTGTTTGTAAGAAAAGGAATCTAAAGGTGAACGTAGGGAAGAGTGAAGTGATGATCTTCGAGAGAAGTGAAGTCAGTGAATGTACAGTGATATTGGGTGGGGAGGATATGGAGAATATGAGTGCATTTAAGTACTTTAGTAGTGTGATGAGTAAGGATGGAAGTTTGGAAGGTGAAGTGCTCGAAAGGGTGCAGCAGGGTAGAAAGGTTGCTGGTTCCTTGAAAGCAGTGATAGGAAACAAGGAAGTGAGCATTGAAGTGAAAATGGTGCTACATGACAGTATTGTGATACCAACTCTAACATATTGAAGTGAAGCTTGGAGCTTGTTGGAGGGAGAGCAGTGGAAATGAGTTATTGGAAAGGAGCATGTGGAGTCACATGGATAGACAGACTGTACAAATGAAGAAGTGAAGGAGCGTTGTGGTGTGGATGTGGATGTGATGGGAAGCGTTAGGAGAAACACATTAAGGTGGTTTGGGCATGTGGAGAGGACGGAGAGTGAGAGACTGACGAGGAGAGTGTATGTGAGTGAGTTGGAGGGAGGGGGAGGCCAAGGATGAGATGGAGGGATGGAGTGGAGAGGTATATGAGAGAGAGGGGTGTGAGCTGGGAGCAGGGCAGTGAAATGGCGGGGGACAGAGCAAAATGGAGGCTATTTGTTTGTGGCCACTCCGTGCGGGATTGAGGCGTCTGGCAATAGATAGATATTCTTAGTTGACATGTTCAGACTGGAGACCATTAATGAACTAGTTAAACTCATCACACATAAGGCCAGCATTCTAAAAGATATTTCCACGACACCATTATTGCTTGTCATAAGCAGTGTGAGGTCCTGCCTTACATGCCCAGCTAAAGAGATCTCGATGCACTACAACAACTGCCCCCCCATAAATATGTGGGAGGTGACAACATTGCATACCTGAAGATAGTAATCCCCTTATCGCCACGAACCATGGGATGAGAAAGGAGACAACATTCTGTTCTGAGTGCCTGTGGCCATCTATAAACAGGGTATCTCAAGGAAGACTTCCTCTACCAAGGAGGGTTCCAGACTCGTTGTGGGCCTGTGGACATTTGGAGGTGGGTCATCATCCACCTGTCTTTTGTTTACTACGGTATTCAGATCTTGCAAATCTTTAGTTATAATGCTAGGAGATGCCACCCCTTTCGTAGCCATACCCCTGGATTTTACCCAACCCCTGGCACCTCCCTGTTTTCCCCACACCTGCACCTACTCTAGTGTGCTAACCTCAACCCTGCTTTGCTCGACAACCCATGCTTGTAGGAGTCAGCTGCTGTTTAAGGAAAGTCGCATGCTGAGAGCATTGACAAGCATGAGGGTAAAGGAAGTATTTTGTGATTTTATGAAAGGTATGATAAAGCAAAAGATAGACCTGTTGAAACAAATTATCTCAGAAGTGTCTTTGAGGTTATGAATGAGAGGGAAAAATAGACAGAAATGGACTGACGAGAAAAATTTAATAGAGGTTGTTATTGGAAGGAGTAGGGAATAGAAGTGCTTTTGCCATTTAGAATGAAATTGTGAGGAGTAGAAATGTATGAAAGTGGAATGCTGGAAGGTGAGGGGGTGGAAGAAGGGGATAGGAGAGAGATTGTGAGTGGAAGAAGGTGAGATAATATGGGTGGGAGGGGAAGGGGGAGATAGAAATACTGTGGATGGGAAAAGAAGGGATTAGGAAAGAATGGGTGGGGAGATAAGGAGAGGGTATGACTTAGAGGAAGGGATAGGAGAGGCACTGTGGGTCGGGGGAGGGGATAGGAGAGGTAACGTGAGTGGGTGGAGATACGAGAGGTAATGTGGGTGGGAGGAGTGGGTAGGAGAGGTAATGTGGGTGGGAGGAGGGGATAGGAGAGGTACTGAGGGTTGGAGGAGGAGGGAGTGATACTGTGGACTTTAGGAAACAGGGCGTCATTTCATGGGAAGAGTCGTTACTGAATAAGGAAGTGCCTGGAGGTACTTTTATCGAGACCAGCCGACTTCACCGGACGTCTGGATTATATGGTTATAAAAAAAAAAAAATAATTCCGAGTTCGCCCTCTTGTGAAGTTCTGCGACTGAAATGTATAGATTCGGGGAATGGTGTATTGATATTTAATTACTAATAATGCTTTGTTAATAGTCCCGCGCGTGGTTTATTTTGAAACCCCACGGACGTTATTTAGTAAGACTGACCAGCGAAGCAAGTTTGCTAATTTTCTGTCGTCGTCAAAGTTGGTCGCCACGCAAAGTAGAGGTGGGGCCTGACATGCAGTTCGTAGTTTTTACTCTTTAGAAGGTACATTAGATGTATCATGTAGTTTATGGTCAGTAGCTAACGCTGTCTCGTGTATTACACTTCCAGTAAGTTCCAGTTATTGTTCAAGATAGATGTCTCAACCTTGTATTGGCAGTTTGACCTAATTCTCTGTCAGATTATCAGACTTCCTTTTCTCTGTATCGTCGTATTAATTACATGTTCAGTGCAGTTTAGGTAAACATACATTTTATCTTAAGCAGTAGCAGCACGTACCAAATCAGTTCTTCCTGATACTGTGTTATGTTTACTGGTTATTTCTTGGATGGTAAATGTATGTTTCACATTAAATTTCTTTCCCTGTTGTTTTTAGCCATATTTCTTCTGCTGTATCAACTGTTTCCCGTGTGTAATGGTGGACACATCCAACATATGTCCCGATTGCCTTACATTTTAACCTAACCTAACTGGTAAATGTGAAGAACAGTGATGCAGGGATTCAAGTTGTTCTCTTAAAACCAACATTCTCAACTAAAGTAATTTGTAGTACGGTACTAGATACATCATAGGTAATTAACATTAAATTTTTGACAAAAGAAGTAAGGAGAACAAGCAAAATACACCTACTTTACGATAATCATCAGAGCTGCTTGAGCAACACCCGTGACAGCGTGTTTGCTTCCGTTCGCGCTGATTGAACACACCAATGCAGCAACAATACTCAGATGTACAGAATTTAATTGTCATACATTTTGGCAGATAGCTGTCTAACAAAGTATGTCACCTAACTAGGGGTTCCCCCCCTCCAAATAACAGTGGAAGCCTAACTGGGGGGCTTTTTCCCCCAGACCCAGCAATGATTATAACTTACTGTACCTAAGAGTGTGCAATGCAAAAAACTTGTGCCAAAACAGTAGCGTGTGTTAAGAGCGCTCATTGATCATGCTGCAGTCATCATACGACCATGTGATGGCAAAGGTAGGTACAGTACAATCATAAAGCAAATCTTTATATAGCTTCAACACACAGGAGACAGCCATTAAAATATGATACAGGTCAGTAAAACTGTGCTTGGCAATTAAATTAAATCACTTCATTGTCCATAAAATATAAGATACGTGCAGTATTATGTACAATAATGGAACCCTCAATATACGAACATATGTCGCAACCAACATTTAACAAAAAAAAACTATATATGCTAATCAATAAAAAATAATAAAGGATCCTGTCAACACCTCATTCAATAGGAAATTTGGAAATACTGCGTCACTGTTGTACGTAATTAATACTTAACCTAACCTAGCAATTTATCCTAACCTAAACCAGCAATTTAACCTAACCTAACCTAATTTAACCAAGATTCGAGTATGTTTTAGCAAGTTCCTCAATGAAGCATAAGGAATATGATAAAAACAAGGGGGGGAGAAGGCCACAGAAAGAAAATGTCTACTTCCATGAGAATAGCAAAATCACTTTCTCTCTCTCTCTCTCTCTCTCTCTCTCTCTCTCTCTCTCTCTCTCTTTTTGCCAGATGCCTTAATTCCATAAGGGGTGGCCACAAACAAATCACCACCATTTCTCCCTGTCCCCAGCTCACACCTCCCTCTCTCATGCCTCTCAACTCATCCCTTGTGTTCCTTGGCTTCCTCTCCCCTCTTCCACCTCACTCACATTCACTTTCCACATCAGTCCCTTTCTCTCCATCCTCTCCATTTGGCCAAATCACCTTAATGTATTTCTCCTATCACTTCATATCACATCCACATCCACACCACAATGTTCCTTCACTTCCTTATTTGTCCGTCTGCCTCTCCATGTGACTCCACAAGTGCCTTTCAAATAACTCATTTCCATTGCTCTCACTGTTTACTTATCCTTCCAATAAAGTCCAAGCTTCACTTCCATACATTAGAGTTGATATCACAATACTGCCATGCAGCAACTCCCCCCCCCCATGCACACCTCCTTGTTTCTTATTACTACTTTCAAAGGACCAGCAACCTTTCTTCCTTGCTGTACCATTTCAAGCATTTCACTCTCTAATGTTCCATTCTTACTCGTCACACTACCCAAGTACTTAAACGCACTCACATTTTCTATTTCCTCCTCATCCAACCTCACTGTACATTTACTGACTTCATTTCTCTCGGAGACCACAACTTAAATCAAAATCTTACACACTTCCAAACTCATTCACCAAGCCTTGCAGCTCCCCTTCGTCTTAACAACACAGTATCATCTGCAAACAACAGTACAGGGAGTTTCCAATCACTGCTTCCTCTCATTAGGGCTACTTCAGCATCCACTGCATCTGTTTTGGAACCCCATCCATATATAGATTGAACAACCATGGAGACATGGAGTCATGGTTGGTGTTTTCATCATCTCCATAAAGGGAAAAAACATTTTGGCCTTGGTAAACCAGTTTTTATATACAGTATTCATTTTTAAAGTGTAAATTGTTTTGTCAGTTATATTAGTTTAATTAACCCTTCAGGTGTGTGGGATCACCGTTATTTCCACCCATTTGATAATAGTTCATAACACAGTGATAATATACTTAAATGATTTTCCCTTTTCAGCAAATGAGATGTTTTTATCATCATAGAGTGACGTCTTCCATTATCAGGGACCATGAAGCGGGTAAGTTGTATCTCTGATCTCCCTGAATTTGATAAATTGTATCTCTGATCTGGCCACTAATAATACTTTGTCAGTGCAGAGTACGTTCATCACCATCATCTTTATATCTGGTGCCTTACTCTTTGAAACCCCCAGACAAGGGATGGCCTTGGTAGAACCACCTCTCGGTTGATTTCTCCTCCCACTCCTCTCACTCTGTCAGATACTCTTCTTTCTTTTCTGATTTCTTTCACTGGTGTATTGCTCCACTCACTTTTTCCTAACCACATAAAATCTGCCTCTTCCATCACTACCATTAATCTCACTTTCAGAGATTTTCTTTACCATTGTATCAATGTGCAGTATTTGTATATGTCCACACCTTCTCAGTACTGTACTGTATATTCCTTAGGCTGTAGTGTATATCCTTATAGTATCATAATTCCACATCTCACTCTGACCACATTTTTCTTCCCTTTCATAACACAGGTACTCAAAAATTTCTCAGCGCTTTTGCCATCCATCCTGTTTTTCATGCAGCTTATCTAAGAAATGTCATTTCTTCAGCTTGTAACCTGGAAAGTTCTCTCATTCACAGCTCATGTTTTACCGCTATATGAGAGTATGGACAGTAATGCACTTCCATGCAAGGCTCAGTTAACCTCCATACTAACCATCTTACCCTTCAAAATACAGCCAGGCTTTCCAAATACTCTTTTACTGAGAAATGATTTCTTTATAACTTCACACTCCATTTTGCCAGTTTTACACAATACAGCTCCTAAACATTTAAAACTATCGGCCAAAATCTGTTGTAATGTTCTTTTTTCTTAGATACCAGTTCAAGTATTCTGTTTTTCTTGATATTCACTTTCAGTTTCAGTCTTACAGTGGTATAGATTATTATAGCTGACAGTTACCCCTTCATCCTGTGAATGCCATTTACAGTAAAAGTCCTCCAATCCAACCACCAATAATCCAAATATCCCAATACTTTGAATTTTTCAATTCAGAATTTTTCTAATTTTTATGGGCAGTATCTAAGGATTTATCAGGCTTGGACTTGCTCTTGGACTTGGATGTACCTGCCAGCAACTATTCAGCTATCCTTCTATGCATTTTCAGTGTCTAAAACAATAATCCTCATAATTTTAAGTGTGTATTTATTGATCATGTACATATTTCTAATGTTTTTATAGGTCCCTTCCAATACAGTAATCTCTCTACTATCCGGACGATCACTATCCGGTAACCTCGCTGTCCGGACATCGTAGGCTGATGACTGAACCCCAAAATGCCCAAAAATTCAAAAAAATCCTGAAAAAAATACGATTTTTTTTTTTACTGCGTCAATTTGAATTTCCCACATGCGCCAACCAGCTGTGTTTTCGTGCCTCCCGCCTCTCTGATCTCATTTCCCACTCAGCTGCCAGTTCGTGAAGACGCCTTCGTCATGGCTCCTGAAGTGCTCGTTTTTGTGATGATTCCCTACCTCCTGCAGGGCTTGCTGCTGCTCTGCACCTACTTCATCACGTGTGTGATGATGGCCCCGCCGCTCGAGAAGAGAAAGAAAGTGGTGATGACTCTTGAGAAGAAGCGGGAGATATTGGAGAAGGTGGACGCCAGGTGGCCGACATCACAGATCCTACGTGAGTTCAACCTCCCTCGCTCTACTTTGTTTGATATCAAGAGGTCCCAAGACAATCTACACCTGTACACGGCTGATTTCACTTCGAAAACCAGACAAAACTTAGAGAGGAAGATGATGTTTACTCCTAAATATGCAGACATCTACCGTTCCATGCTCATCTGGTATCGACAACAACGTGCTGCTGGTGTGCTGTTACGTGGAACGGAGCTGAAAGCTGCTGCCAAGAAGTTCGCAAGGCTTCACGACACCCCAGACTTCAAGGCATCTGAAGGTTGGCTCTTCGCGTTCAAGTTACAGCACGGACTTACCAATCGTAAGGCCCATGGTGAAGCTGTGGATGCCAACGATGAGGGAATAGAAGAGTTTTGACAGAAGGTGAAGGGCTTGATTGACAGGAGGGCCTCACTCTCGGTCAAGTCTACAACGCTGACGAAACTGGCCTATTCTATCGTTCATTGCCCACAAACACTCGCTGAGGAGACGGATAAGCGTATACCTGGCCGCAAGCTCTCCAAGCAACGGGTGTCTGCTTTGTGCTGTGCCAATGCTAACGGCATGCACCGGCTCAAGCCCGTTATTGTTGGACGTGCAAAGCAGCCTCGGTGCCTTCGTGGTTCAATGGATGTCCTTCCTGGCATGTGGTATCATTCTCTGAAAGCTTGGTTCACAACCAAGATCTTTAGAGATTGGTTTCACCAACACTTTGTCAAGGAGGTCATACATTATCAGACGGAGACATTGAAAATCCCACGCAACCAGGTAAAGGCCCTCCTGATTCTAGACAAGTGCACCTGTGCATCCGTCTGAGAAGGAGTTGGTGGCTGAAGATGGCCGCATTAGGTGTCTGTTTTTGCCACCTAATACGACAGCTCTCATCCAACCAATGGACCAGGGAGTGATTGTGGCAGCGAAGAGACTCTACCGACGGAGGTTTTTGGACGAGGTGGTGGTTGTCTACGAGAACGAGGACGATTGCAGGGAAGGACGAGACTTGCAAGGAAATCAGACTGTCGAAAACCTTCACCACTACAACCTCAAGTCTGCTATCTACAACTGGGCCAGTGCATGGAAGGAGGTCTCTGTCAAGACTCTAGAAAATGGTTGGTCTCGTCTGCTTCATTGAAGTGACGTGGTGCATGATTTCTTAGGTTTTGAGGTGGATGACTTCCATGCAAGGCTTCATGCGGGTGGAGACAGTGTGGATGTCGACGAAGTGCGTGAGTGGTTGGATGACGACGAGGGCGATCCAGGGTATCAGATCATGTCTGATATCGAGATCGCATCTTCCGTTGCCGGTACGAGTACTCAGCAGGAAGATTCCGACGAGGACAGCGACGATGATGCGGACTCCTCACGGCTCGTCACTACTCCAGCCATCCCCAAGCTGAGCGCATTCCGGGAACATGTGGAGTTCGTCCTTGACTACCTAGAACACCCGGACTGCGACAGGGAGATGGGGCCCTTGGGACTTGTGGAGGAAGTGCGAGCTTTCAGGCAGTGCATCATTAATCGTCAGAATTGTCGTTGCTCGCGTCAATCAACCATTGACTGTTTTTTCAGGCCCGACATCCCCGCCGTGCTCAGCCCTCGCTCCTCACCATTGCCTCACCAAGACAGGCCTTCTAGCTCCGAGCCACAGCCCAGCACATCAGGCACAGCGGAGTCACCATTGGATGTGAATTTGCGGGTGGCTTCAGAGTCCTCTGCAGTGGATAGCGTATCACCACGTCCCACCAAGGAGCCCCTAGGCCTCCTCCGTCAGCTAATCTCGGACTCTGACAGCGACTAAATTCTCCAGGACTCGTCACTAGTCACTAGACCACACGGGAATTTACAGTTATGTGAAGTGATGTACAGTGCACTGAAGTGATGTGAAACTACATTTTGTTATTATGGGAAAGGAAACGTTGTGGGAAGTGCTGGTGAGTGTAAAGTGAAGCAGAAGTGCCAAGGATTCTATGAATTCCTGCAGGTGCCTCAGGTGCACCTTCATACTGTCAGAGTGTGGGAGGACGGAGCGGGTTATACATTAGGACGGCGGCATCATTCTCGTAAGTACCCTAACTTCATCAAAATTCCTTGTTTTGTTCTTCCCATATCTTTAATCTCTTGTATAGATTGTGTAAAAGATGATTTCCATAATGATTTTCATGTCTAACCTGTTTTCAGCATGCTGTAAAGTGGTAAAAAATTCCCATAAATGTAAATCAAAATTTCCTGCTTTCAGTTTATTTTTTCATGCATGGCTACCACTAGTATTGAAGTGCACCAGTTGTGAAAAAGGTGAATGCCATTGATTTTCATGTCCGGTACCTAAACTAAGCTGCCAACTCAGTGAATAGCTGTGCCCAACTTACCTCAAATTCATCCTTTTTGGGTTAAATTTAAATGAATTCGTGCTTTGTTTTCATTATTTTAGTGCACTAGCTGTGAAAAAGGTGAATGCCATTGATTTTCATGTCCGGTACCTAAACTAAGCTGCTAACTCAGTGAACAGCTGTGCCTAACTTACCTCAAATTCATCCTCTTTGGGTTAAAATTAAATGAATTCATACTTAATGTTCATTATTTTAGTGCACAAGCTGTGAAAAAGGTGAGTGCCAGTGAATTTCATGTCTGGTACTTACTTTCAGCATGCTGTATTCTGGTGAACACTTTTGCCATACCTAACTCTTATTGACCATTTTTCTGGTAACAATTTACATCATTCACTGTATTTTATGCTTTGTATCCAATATTTTAGTGCATAAGATGTGACAAAAGATGATTTTCATGGTGGCTGCCACATCCGATACTTCTAAGCTGTCAACTCCCCCCCCTCCCCCCGACTCTAGGCATAGGCTTCACAGCCTGCTATCAAGGCCCAGCAGCCCTCCTACATACCATACTATGCCTTACTTAACTCATTCATCATTTTGGAGTTAAAATAAAATGAATTCATGCTTTGTGTTCATGATTTTAGTGCATAGGAAGTGAGAAAGGGTGATTTTCATAGTGATTTCCATGTCTGATACTTATTTACATTATGGTGGCAAGTTGTGAACACCTATGCCTTACTCACCTCAAAATCATCATTTTTTGGTTAAAATTCAATTAATTCATGCTTTGTGTGCATTATTTATGTGAAATGGGACTTAAGTGCTATGCATGTCCAGTAGGGAGGTAGGTAGTTGGTTTTCTGACTTTGGTTAGGTTAGGGTCATAAATGACCGGTGCAGGAGCTTCACGGCCACTATCCGGACCAGACCACTGTCCGGTCATGCCTTTGGCTCTATTACGTTGGATAGTAGAGAGATTACTGTAGTCAGAAAAAACAGTAGTCCGAAAGACCCTCGGTCCTCTGCCACTTGGATTACAGGACTTTTACTGTATATTTTATTTGTGCTACTTCTGTAAAGTTTTATTCAAATTTGGAAAAGGTCATGCGTGCTGAAGAATTATTGAAGGCTGTGTTTAATCCATCCATTTCAGTAAGTCTGTCATGTACTGTAATGAATAAAATCAGCAGGAGACAGTAAGATTAAGGCAAAGAAATGTCAGTAAGTCTGTCATGTACTGTAATGAATAAAATCACCAGGAGACAACAAGATTAAGGCAAAGAAATGTCATTTTAGTGAAAGGGTTAAAAGACTGATTGTGTGTATTTTATGTTACTTTTTCCTGCTTTCAAACACCACTGCTGGAGTGGGTAACAGTAAACATATGTATTCCAGGACAGAGTTTTAACTGAAAAAATCCACTAAAGAAAAATATATATACGGTATAAGAGGATGTTTTAATATCACTTGTCCATGTTCCATAAAGGTATTTTTGAATTTTTCTTTTTTCTTTTTTGTACATGTAATAATACTGTATAATGGTACTAATACATTGTACTCCAGTTTATCAACAGTTAATGCTACATTAAGTTATTTTTGTGTGTGATATATTTTCATTAGTTGTCATTATACAGTAATTCTGCTTTCCAAAAATACTTGTTTCCTGTAAAGCCTTTTGACCAAGCCATTTCAGACATGAGAGTTGGAAAAATATACTGTACTGTAGTACAGTCAGTCCTGCTGAAAACTTAAATGTAGACAGGCTGAATGCTACTTTCACCCTTTCATCACGATGGCATACTCTGTATGTCATTTCTAGGCAAGAGGAGGAGCATATGAGATTAAACCCAGAACATCAAAAGCCAGTGCATTTCTGTGGGGATAGCAGAGGACTATCTGAAGTCTCCTAGCTCCTCCTCCTGCTACAATACTCGGATATGGTGCTGGTGGAAGGATAGCTCTTGGCAAAGCGGTTAAGGGGTTAAGCTCATGGTGAAGCAGTTAAGAGACAAGCTTCTAGTTTATAACTGAGGGATGACAAAAAGCAGTACAATGATAATAATAATAATGATATTAATAACAGTACTCTACTTTTCTGTACCTCTATAGCCAGAGTCCTTAATTGCAGAAAGGGTGCAAACTCATTTCTTGAACAGTTTTACTGTATGATAAATTACAAGGATCTGTGAGGTAAGAAAAGGTCTTAATTCATCATCAAAACAGTAATGAAACAGCTCAGTGAAAAAAATTGCCTTTCTTGTGCTCTGTCCACTCTAAATTGACCTAAAAATTGCCATGATTTCATCATCAGTGCTGAACTATGTAACCCTAAAATATGATGCTTGTGATGAAGAAATGTTGTGGAAAGGATGTAGGGTCTTCATAGTGTTATCTTCTACCAAAGAGCTGTAGCAAGAGTATAACGTAATATGATGCTGGGTATGAAGTGTCATGGAATGGACGTCAAGCCATCATATTGTCTTCTGCCATTGTGCTATAACGAGAGATTAGCACGAATATGATGCTAGTCACAAAGGAGTACCATGGATAGGATGTGAAGCCATGGTATTGTCTTATTCTGCCACTGAGCTATGGGAAATGGGCTGCAAAAGAAGAAAAATCCCTGCCAAGTTAAGGTGGACCAGCTAAATTTGTTAGTGTAATTGCTTATCATACTCTGCTTTTTTTCAGATCCTTCCAAAAGGCATAGTAGGAGTACGCGGTATACCATCCCTGCCCCATGTGGTACCCAGCCCTCAGACCACCACCTTCATCCTCACCTCACCCATGGCTTCAACCATCAACCTTCCACCCACCAAGACCAGTTCAATCATCCTGCCATCACCACCAATGTCCACCATCACCCTTACCGCCCATAGTGTGCCTCAGCCCTCACCCGTCATGCTGCCCCTCACCACCACCACCACCACCAAACTCCCATCAAACAGTGCCCACAGATGCTCAGGGTCACCACAAAAGAGAATTCATCCAAAATCAGCAATGGTAAGCTTTTGACATTGCAGTATTGGTGTAGAAATATTGGAGGATTTTATAGGGAAACACACATTAGGGGCAAACATTTTAAATAGCAAAACTAGTCAGGAACAAAGCTTTCTCCTTTTGTTTCTCTAGATTACCACCTGTAATTCTTGATGTAGGTGAGGAATTGATAGGTGTTTGCTTTTACAGGTACTTCTGGCACTTATTAGAACAATGGTTTTGCTCTACAGTAGACCTTTGATAATTTATGGAAGCTGATCCTGAGACATAGCTACTTTGATTAACCCATTGAATATGGGTTAAAGAATATTCTTGCTGCTTCCAAACATTTAATTCAGCTTAGGAAAAGCCTCTTGTATTTTCAGGGGTTCTTCAAGACTATGTTCCTGTAGCTACAGGAAGTTTGTTCTGTGCTAAATAAGATAGACAGGAAATAGCAGTAATAACAGCATCCCAGGGTTCATTGAGGTAAGTAACAAAATGCAACAGAATCTCGATATCTCTAAACAGGGAAAATCCTTTAGCCCCCTCAAGATGGGTATTAATTTGTTGCTTATATTTACTTAGCCTAGCACCTTTTTCCTATGCCATTTTTAGTGTGTTGAACAGTACAGTGAGTCCAAGAAAAGTTGAATATATCTCTACCAACACTTTCTGGTTTGGGAGCTAAATGATATAAATAAATGTAAATAATTTAGAGATGCCTACCATCACTCACTCAGTTCATGTATCCCTTACACTGTGTGACAAGTCAAATATTTTCCTGTAATTTAGGAAACCATTTAATTCACTAGGTGGTTATCTCATAATCAACAAATAGATGCCCAGTGGTTTTAGTGGATTAAGGTGCATGAACTGGATGTGACCCATAAGAGGCTAAATCTGAGGGAAGGTTTGGGGTTATTGCTCATATACTGCTGCTCTGAGGCTAGGATCTTGGTACTTTCATCATAATTGTCTGGACTGAGCACCCTAGCCCTGGGTTGGTGCACTCCTGATAGGGCATTAAAGGGTTGATTGGTATTTGTTGTTGAGTAATCCTGGACTGTCTGGCTGAGTAGACTCATCAGCCATAGGCAAGCAACCACTCCTGTAGGGCTGTCCTTTGCAGTGAACTGACATTCCTTTATGAGAGACAGCACCATACCACAGCAAGGCACAGGGAAGATTGTGGAGATTTTGTTCTCGGGTGGATGCCACATTTGTTAACAGGACACCTTAGCAGGCTCCACCTCAGTCTGTGGTTACACCCAGAATTGTAAATGGTTTCATGGGTTACAGGATAAAAGAACACTTTTCCTCTCTGGCCACACATCCAAAATGATTTTGGAAGCTAATAAAAAAGTAGGAAAAGCTATAAACAAGCAGAGTACCTTGTTGACATGGGCCATTGCTCTCAGACTGGAAACTATTAATTTTTTAAAATTTTGTTTGTAACTCTAGTAATATTGCATAATTTATAGTTATTTCAATGCTATTTTCTTCCAGGAGTCAGAGAAAGATCCACTATCAAGCAGTGGGAAAAGATCACAACATTCAAGAAAGCATGCTTCCAAGAAAATCAAACCAAAAGGCTCTAAATCTTCAGTAGTAGCAATTCTTCCTAAGGCTCCTCAGATGGAAACGAAGTCTTTAGTGATTTTCCCTCCTGCTGTAGCATTAGAAGAAATGTCTGAGGTTTCATCACATTTTGTTGCTTCTCCTGTGTGTCATGTTGAAAGTACAATAAGCAAACCACAGGAAAAGATTTCAAAGAGGACAGGAGTCAGGAAACCAAAACTAAAATTTGAAAATGAAGATGCTGCAAAGTCACAAGGCATATCTAATTCAGATGGTACAGTGAATAACAATGTAATTCCCAAGGAGTGTGGGAAAAATGAAAGATCGGATATAAGACAGGGTACTGCAACCGTCGGAAACTTACCTAAAGAAGAGAGTGGATGGAATAAAAATCAGAGTGATGTACAGAAGCAGATATATCCCACCACCCCAGTTTATTCTTGTACTTCCACCACATCTTCTCTAGTCCAACCAACAGTGCCTTCTTCCCTGGAGAATAGATTCATTGAGCACACAATTCCTCAGCACCCACCTCCACCCTACCCACAGTTTGCTCATGAAAAGACAAATCAGATAGATGCAATGGGTAGTAGCTTAGACGGAAACAGCATGATCATCCCACTGTCCAAAGACAAAAATCAGAAAAGTTTACATGCATCCAAGAAGCTAAGTGATCAGCATTATAAAGGCCCACACTCTACATCCAGTTCAGATGGTGATGCTGTACCTGAAAAAAACATGACTGATGAATCTTCTCTTAATAAAATAGTACTTGAAAAGCCCACCACTCAACTTGCCTCTTCTCAGGCTTATGCTGACACATTTTTTAGAAATAATTACTCTGGTACATCCCAGACTGACTCAGTAAATTCAATTTTGGCTATGAATGAAAAACCTTCTGTAACTAAATCAGTAACTGCTTCTTCATACTTAACCAAAATGGCACAGTCTTGCTCTTCACCTTGCAAGAAAACTCAGGATTTATATAGAGATGCCATCAAGACGTACCCAGGTATACGAGATGTTTCCCCAAATCAGTCCTCGTCACCTCTTGTTACCAGTGCTTGCTCTACCCAGCTTCATTCCTCACATTCCAAAGCCCAGAATTACGAACTAGGATATTACTCCATGCCATCCACCCCATCTACTGATATAGTGCCAAGTCTTATGCCATCAACTCCATCAGTCACAAGCTTTTCATTCACACACGATAATCCGCTTTCTTCTGAAACCACAATGACTCATTCCCATTCATCTTATACTTATTCTCCTTATTCAGATGTACAGGTGAATGATCTTGGAAGCCATGCCTCTCATCACATAGCCTCACAACAGCACAGGTCATTGTTTTCTCAAGTACCAGAACATGAATCATTTGATCAGAGCCTACATGAAACATTAGCATCTGTTTTGCCTGTTTCAGATCCATACATACCCCCAGTACATACAATACTTTACCCTAAACCTTCACCTCATCCGAGTGATCAGTTTTCACATTCAGCGATAAAGACTCGATCACCAGATCTCTCTCCAAGTACAAATTTTCCTCATTCAGATACACCCAAACCCCCCCATCCATCTACTGATGTTCAGGGTAACTGCATGAGACCAGATCAGTCATCGCTGTACCCAGAGTCCAAGCAACTGCCCTCATATTCTCAGTCTCCTCATTCATCTTCACATAATCAGCCTTCGCACCAACCCTTACATGCTCAGTCCTCACACCCATCTCCATTTCTGGAATCTTCACAACCAGTCATGACTGTACCTCTTCAAGATGTATATTCCATGTCTTCCCAAGCAAATATTGACAGCTTGACTCCTCAGCTGTCATCATACACCCCCAACCAGCAGGCAGATTCTTGCCTCCACACAAATCATCAGTCTCCATATCTGGAGTCCTCTCAAGCTGTCGCAGATTCAGTGTTAGTCCAACACACTGTAAGTGTGGCTGAACCTAATAATACTCGCACCATTCCCTTCTCAGCTGGCTGTACACCTTCATATTGTGAGTCTCCACAGACAGAGGCATTAGTTCAGTCCCCTCACAACACAGCCACCCAGTCCGATCACTTGCTTTCACGGAATCTGTTCAGGGATGACTCACTCTCACCTCACCATTCTTCTGGCCCAGTGCCTCAAATTATGCAGCCACACCATTATGCTGAGTCACCTGTGTCTTATAATGCACATCAGGTTGACAGCACCAGTGACTTTCATTATTACAATACAGTAGAAAATAGGCCATTCACAGCTTCATTATTTGGTACAGAGGGTAATTTCTCTGTCAGATCAATGGAAAAGACTTTAAGTCCACCTTCTTATGAATCTCATTTGCAGTGCACTGCTGAATACATAGCTTCAATTAGCAGTGCAGGAAATTCCCATTCAGACATAGCAGTTGGTCACCAGGAAACACCACCATCAAATTTTCCTCATCCATGCCATAGTTTCAAGCAAGATGTGTCAGCATCACATACTGTCTCAAAAAAAGATATTGGTGCACCTCCAGCATATCCTTCATCGTCATCTTTGCACACCCATCCACCTTCACCACCCACATATAGTTTTAATCAGCATATGTCCTCTACACATCAGCTTTTAGAACACTCAGTGGTGGGAGAAAGCACAGTTAAAAGTCTGCCCAATTACTATCTAAAGGAGTCATCCCACCAGTATTTATCCACCACCTCTCCAGTAGAAGCTCAGAGCAATATTGGCCATCATACTAATGCTCACAAATTCTGTCATACTGTTGGTCAAGGTTCTTCCTCACCAGCAGGTTTCACAGTTAACTGCATTGCTACACAAGAGATGGATCAAAGTAGCAGCTTCAAGAACCAAGAAAAGAGTTACCTTTCCACAGATCAGGATGCATCTACAGAGAGTAACAAACAAAAAGATTATCCAGAACTCTTGTGGAATAATTCAGAGAGAGAGGAAAGTGTGGATAACAGTGACTCACTCAAGTTCCACAGCCTTATCGAGCGAGCTGAGAATGTGTGGTTTATACCTAGCCAAGAACAGAACAGGGTTTACACAAAAAGGAAGGAGTTGGCCAGACGACTGCTGAATCATCCAGGTTAGTGAGCAAAACACATGTACAGTAAAAGCATTAAGTGTCCTCCAAAAGTATGTATTACAGTTCCATTGCTTACCACAAAACTATCTGTCTATTTATCTATCCATCTATCTATCTACTTATCTGTCTATATGTCCATATACCTATAGCCAGATGTCTTAATTCTGTAAGGGGTTGCCACAAACAGAACACCTCATGTCACCCAGTCCTCTGCCATTTAGCTGTTTTTCCCCACAGCTGACACATCTAATATATCTCCACTCCATTCCTTTGTCTCAGTCTCTGTCTTTCCCTCTCCATCCTTCCCTCCACCACACCTACACACATTCTAATACTCAGCCATTCTCCATCCTCTGCATGTTGTCAAACTATCTCAGAGTATTTCTCTTAACACTTTGTCACGCACAAAGTTGATTTGTCAGTTTCCCCCAATTAACAATATATGTTCTGTATTAGTTGTATGGAAAATTATGTGATCTCTTGACACACATCCCTTACATAATTAGGACTGCATGTACTGTACAGTTCACATATTTTATTGAGCTTTTCATCATTCCTTCTCAGATATGCATACCAGAAGGGACTCCATGCTGAAGGAGAAGTTCTGGATTGAGGAGGATGAACCCATATCAGAAGAGATCATGGTGTCATCACAAGAGACGAAGGAGGAGGAGGAGCAGGATTGGAGGGAGGTGAAAGGGAATGAAGTGGTACCTGATCACAATGCAAACCTGCCAGCACACATCAATCCCAAGGGACCAAAACCAAAGACCAGTGCAAAGAGGGAGATGCTCTGTCAGGTGAGGAAACTGTTGTTGTTGGTATTGTTGAGGTTGTAAGCTCATCTGGACATAAATCCAAAGGACTGCAGGCTGAAGTTCTTTCTCTCTCTCTTGCAGTCCATTCTCCTCTTTGCCAGGGATAGGGAGGGAGTTGAGGGACATTTGTATAACAACTGTCCTATTATATCAGTGTCACCGCATGAAGGCGTCCCTCTCCAACACAGAGGAAACTGTCCAATATTCCCATAATTTTTCTGCAGTAAATGGGTGACTACCATTGTTTCAAGGATGGACAAAGATTTTAGGATGGCCTCCATATTTTCAACAGACCAGTGATTACTTGTATCCATCATCCAATCCTATGTCGCCCCAAAAAGGAGCGTAGGAGCCCAGGGATTAGGCAAGTTTGTGCTGACATTTAAGATAAGAGTGACCAGCCTCACTCATCCCTGAGTGGCATTACGTGAGCAATAAACCCCAAGCACCCCTTGGATATAAACCTTCACTGGCTCAATCCGATTGGAGCGCCGTAATTACCCACTAAACCACCAAGCGCCAAAATTTGGTTATATGGGTACCACCCAGCGTAGTAAATGGTTACTTATGATAAAAGAATTAGTCTGTTTACCAGTATATACAGTATACAGTACAAAAATTATCAAAGCAAACACAGGGCCATTTAGGAAATGAATAGGGATTTATTGAGAAAACAGGCAAAAAGGAATTGAAGGTAAAGATTTCAAATTGAATTGGAACTGATTTGATGATTTATATGAACTAATGTTTTGTGGGATAAGAAAAACTTTTTTTGTGGCCAGTGGATGACTCAAATTTCTTTTGTATTACATCAGCTTGCCTTTTGTTTACAAGTGTTATGTTTCTAAAGGTATACTTCATTTTCTCTTATAATTTCACAGATTTGTTCTCTAATTCTGAACTATTCTGAAAAATTTTGATATTGCATTTTTGGTGCAAGAGATATGAGACACCATGCCCTCAGAGTTTGGTGAATCGATGGGTTTTACCTTGTTTATTTTTGTTCACTTCTCAAAAAGTAATTATGTACATACCTTTTGTTCTGTGTTCCTTCATTGCCTTAATTCATTGGTGAAACAGTTACAGCACTACATACCATACTGAAATGGTTATGATAAAGCCTGTTTTATGATATTTTTTAAAAAATAATTGAACTGAAAGTACACCACCTTAATCAGTTAAATTCTGATTTATGTTTTTTAAATAAATGAACTGAATTGGAATTGAAGAGAACATGATTTTCATTGAATTGGAACTGATAAAATTTTATTTTGCCAAACTTGGATTTGAATTGAAATTGATGAAATATATTTTGTCAGATATGGATTGGAATTGAAATTGATGAAATATATTTTGTCAAAATTGGATCTGAATTGGGGCTGATTAGATAGAATTGACCTCAAGCCTGTTTCTGCATAAATGTTGTCATAGAATCATTTCAGTGAATAGAGGGAGTTGGTAATAAATTTTTAGGAATTTGGTAATGAGTTGGCATGAATTCAGACTTGTGATAATTCTGCTAGGAACCTTGCTCCCACTTTTCCAAAGGGCTGGATCCAACTCTGCTGGGAGTACTACCGTGAGAGTGAAATGCAGCTACAAACCTGCTAACTTACCACAAAATCACCACTTAGTGAGCCTCACATTCTTACAAAGCTTATTACATATCACAGATTTCTCTTTTCCTAACAGTTTCCAGCAACAGTCGAAATGGATGAGCTTCCATTCCATGGAATGCATCAGCTATACCATGGCCATGCACAGTATGGATATTTTTCTAGGAGGAAGCATCACATCATTCTCTTTGATTGACTCATTCACCTCAAGACTGTGAGTGCTGATGACTGTCATGTAGCTATGAAGTGAGAGATGCCATATTGTTACTGGATTATGTAACCTGTCTGTTGATTGGGCTGATGAACTAAACAGGAGACTGCAGAGACATACGTTCATTTTGGAAAGCCTTTAGACCACACACCACCACAGTGCTGCCATCTACACAAATGATCATCAGTTTTTCTTTATTCACCTTAATTTTCTCTTTGATTCCATTTCGTCTCTACAACTGAAGCCTCTCTGTGGCCTCATTCTCTACAGGCAGTATGAACATACCAGTATAACAGTTTACAAACACTGTACATGGAAATTTTTCGAAAGGTCTCAACAGCTTCTGATGACTATTTTTGCAGAGCATAATGACATATCAATTTACAGGTGTGTGGAAAGATTCTGAAGGGCCGCAGCAGCCTCCGATGTCACCTGAACAGTCACCGAAACATCCAACCTCATGTCTGTGTGTACTGCACTAAGGCTTTCACCAACCGCAGTGTCTTAGCTGAACACATTCGGACTCACACAGGAGAGAAGCCCTTTGTCTGTGCTGTCTGTGAAGCTGCTTTTAAATCACGTTCTGGACTTGTGAGGCATAAACACATTCACTCTGATGTCCGGCCTTTTGAGTGTTCCATGTGTTCAAAGAGATTTAAAACTAAGTTGGTTCTTCAGCAGCATATGAAGCTCCACCTCACTGGTTTATTTACTTGCCCTGTTTGTGGTGAGACCTTCCAGCAGCATAAGTCCCTGGCTGCACACAAGGCATACCATCACCACAGATCACAGAGGTATATATGCCCACACTGCCATAAAGGATATTATTACCGCAGCCTTTTAACCCGCCACATGCAGGTACACTCTAATATTCGTAAGCATGTGTGTTCTGTGTGCAATGAAGCGTTTGTATGGAGGAGTGGATTTGTGGCTCATATGAAAACACACTCAGCTTCCCGTCCTCAGTGTGATGTTTGTGGTAAGCGCTTTGCATCAGAAAAAAGACTGAAAACACACACTCTTCGTCACACCAACTCCAAGCCCCATCAGTGTAAGATATGTGGACGAAGCTTTTCCCATGCCTACCGGTTAGTTTCTCATTCCCAAACGCATGAAGAAAACAAAGACTATTCCTGTAGCAAGTGTGGGGTTCTGTGTGCATCTACCAAGAAGTTGAGAAAGCACCTTGCCACCCACCGAAAAGAAACGCCTTCATCATGATAATGGTCATGCAAATCATCATCACCACCATCATAGACATCATCATGATCTTCACCATCATCATTGCCATCATCATCATCATGACCCTTTTTCCCACCTAATCCGATATTGTACATGAGTCATAGCTTACATGCAACTTATTAGGCATCTTTATGTTATTTTTTCAGTTATCACCATCATCATCATCATCATCATCATCATCATCATCATCATCATCACCATCATTATCATCATCATCATCATCATCATCCCTTTTCTCATGTAATGCCATACATAATTAATAGTTCACTTACAACTAAACAGACAGCTGTGATATTCTTTACTTATCATCATCATCATAGCCTTTTTTCCTCCCTATAAATTGGGTAAGGTAGAATCCAGAAAGCAAGGAAGGACAAAGTATGAAAGAAGGAGAACTATCAGTAGCACACCCAGTCTTTGTCTCTGTTACATTGTATTGCTTAAACTGTTGATATGCCAAAGGTTTAGTTTAGTTATTTCATGCAGTTTGATCTCCAGCCAAATGCCTTAATCCCTTAAGGGGTGGCCACAGACAAATCACCTCCATATCGCCCTGTCCTCCGCCATTTTGCTGCCCTGCCCTGAACTCACCCCGCCTCTCTCATATACCTCACCACTCCATCCCTCCACATCATCCTCAGCTTCCATCTCCCTCTTCCCCCCTCCACCTCACTCACAAACACTCTCTTCATTAGTCTCTTGCTCTGCATCCCCCAACTTATACCCGCCTCTCTCATATACCTCACCACTCCATCCCTCCACCTCATCCTTGGCCTCCCCATCCCTCTCTCCCCCTCCACCTCATTCACATACACTCTTCACGTTAGTCTCGCTCTTCATCCTCTTGACATGCAATAGCTATTTTTCTTTGATATTATACTTTTTTCTTTAGTTATTTGCTGCAGTTCACATGCAGTATTTTCCTTAATTATGATGCTTTTTTCTGCACTTATTCCAGGTATTGAAAACTTTATTATAAGAATATTTTTATATTTGAGAGGAGCATGTGGAGTTACGTGGAGGGACGGGCTGACAAATGAGGAAGTGAAGGAGTGTTGTGGTGTGGATGTGATAGGAAGCATTGGAAGAAAGACATTGAGGTGGTTTGGCCATGTGGAGATGGAGAGCGAGTGATTAACAAGGAGAGTGTATGCGAACGAGGTGGAAGAGGGGAGAGGGAGAGGGAAGCCAAGGATGAGATGGAGGGATTGAGTGGAGAGGTATATGAGAGAGAGGGGTGTGAGCTGGGAACAGGGCAGTAAAATGGCAAAGGAATGGGTGATACGGAGGAGATTTGTCTATGGCCACCTCTTATGGGATTAAGGCGTTTGGCAATAGATGGAAATTTGCAAATCGAATGATTTATTTCAATATTTTTAGCCAACAAAATAAAAAAGCTGTTTAAAATATGCATTTTTTATTCAGCAGGTGTGCATGTATGTTAATGATAGATGTTATTATGCCATGAATATTATTTTCTTTTTGACAGGAGCCACTACTTTATTTGAAACTGTCTCCCTCTGTCTGTATTTCCTGCTGCCTATGATCTCCAGTCTTTCAAACGCAGTGTGTCCAGGTGTCTCGAAATGAACGGATCTTGAATTTGGCTCTCAGTCATCTTGTTTTTTTCCTTTCATGGAGGGAACAATTTTGTGGACTCTTGGCATTTAGTTTCTTCTTTTTTGCATTAAAAAAAAAAAAACTCAATTAACTCAAACTGCCACCCCTTATGGGATTATGGTATCTGGCCATATATAGATACAATTCATCCATCCGTCCATCCATAATCCAATCTTATGCTGCCCCATGAGAAGCATAGGAGCCCGGGGCTAGGCAAGTTGGTCCTGACATTTAAGATGAGGGTGACCAGACTCACTCATCCCTAAGTGGCAACAACCCCTTGGATATAAACCTTCACTGGCTCAATCCAATTGGAGCACCATAATTACCCACTAAACCTCCAGGTGCCAAATTTTGGTTATATGGTTACCAGCCTGGTGTACAGGAAACCATTTGGCTTGCCACTCAGTGTAGAGTCACCCATAGGCAGAAGGAAGAGGAAAGAAGACAGAAGAGGGAATGTAAAGTCACCTGTAGGCAGAAAGACAAGGAAAGAATGAAGGAAAGACAAACAGATGAGGAAAGAAGGAAGGAGAAGAGTAAAGGGCAGACACCTGAGAGCAGCACTTCATCGAGTGAGTGGATGGTGAGCGCCCTCACCTACCACTAATAGATTTACTACAATAAATGAAATGAATGTTATTTCCGTAACAGTTCTGTGGAAAGAGAGGTTTGGTAATAAATTGTAAGGCATTTGGTAATGAGCCAACATCAGGTCAAATTTGTAGTATATCTGCTAGGATTCTTGCCTTCCCATCCTGTTCAAAATGCTGGAACTGGCCCTGCAGTCATCTGGTAGTAGCATGAATAAGGTGGAATATACAGTAAAACCTCGATATAACGGACTTCCATAGACCGGAATTCGCTTTTATTGGACTCGAGGAGCTACTGGACTAAATTTCTATATATCGGAAAAAGTCCGATAAAGCCAGAAGCAGTCCAGACTGCCTGACCACTTCAGCTATGCTCACCACAATAAGGTAAATAAAAGACATGTTTATCAGTGTACAGTACAGTATTATTACACCATTTGATTAATGTAGTGAAGGTATAACATAGTACAGTACTGCAATGGTTGTGAAAACAGTTTAAAACCAGTGGTGCAATCCGGACTAATGTCTGATATATCGGAAAAAATCTGGATTAGCAGGAGGAAGTCCGGATGTCGCTTTTATCGGAATTTCGCATTTTTCGGAATGGTTAGGGCCCCAATTAGTCCGTTATAGTGAGGTTTTATTGTAATTATGTTATAGGAGTTAAGAGGCTAAGGCACCTGGTAAGAGTAAAGGCTAAAGTGAGCAATGCATTAGCACCATGTTAGTGAATGAGTGAATTCCCCTTAGTCTGATGACAGTAATGGTGATGATGTGGCCATATGGAGGCCTCTCTCTCCAGCACTTTAGATTATGATTTTTAATTTATTATTCTTGCTTTATCCACAAACATCATCATCAGCTAATGACAGACCTCTGATAGTGAAGGGGTTAATAAAGGCCAAGGCTGATTCTTGCAGTTTGAAAGTGTCTCATAAACAGAATGTAATCATCTGGAATGAGCAAGAAAAGAATGGAGAAGATGTCACCATAGTGGATTTTGAAGTCATAGGTCATCTTGTTGATGGCTGGGATTTCTTTGCACGCATATTGCTGCTAAGGGGTGAGCTGAGCAAATGTTTCACTCTTGCCTTAAATCCCTGGACTGAGTAGCCTAGCCTGAGGCCCCCACACTGTTGATGGGGCAGTACTGGATGGATGATGGATGAAATTTTTGGTAACTTGTTCAGTCAGAGTACAGTATTTTACTGTTGTTGTCATCACATTACTGTATTTTAATGAGTTCAGGAGAGACTTTGAACTGGAGAACTTAGATACAGCCTTCATTATCCAACCCCATCACTAAAAAAGTCCTGTCCTTAGTTGAATAAGACTGGAAGCAGCAAGAATTGATTAACCCATTCAGCCGTATTTTCACTTTATTCTAATTCAATTGCCCTCAGATTTTATTGAACTTAGGAGAGATGTAGTTGTTGACAGATTAACAAGAGACAGTCAAACCCCTTCATTACCATAGTTCCCTTCAAAGCCAACAGTAGTAGAATTAAAAAGATACCACTGTATAAATAAAAGACATCACTGTACTGAAGGGGTAAAAAAAAAAGAGAAAAAAAGTAATCAGGAGGTTGATAGATATTTCGTCTCCTTTGTGTCACAATTATCTCGTTCTGATACAAGGTGGAGTGCCACACAGTTCTTCGCTTGAAACCCCAGGCTGTAGGGATCACCTCTTCATCCATCCATCCATCATCCAGTCCTGTGTTACCCCATGAGGAGAGTAGGAACCCAGGGCTCGGCAAGTTGGTCCTGACATTTAAGATGACCTCTTCACTCTCCCAATTTTGCTGTCTTGACATAGACTTGCCCCCCTCTGGTCAACTGCTTTACATCTACTCTTGTCTTTTCCTGAGAAGCTGTGGATGCCTTCAGTCTATTAGTGCCATGAATTAAGCACCCGTTCATTAAGAGCGTGATAACGGCTGTCATCATCCTCACCCTTAAACGTCACACCAACCAACCAGCAAGGTGAGTCGAAATCCATGTGTACCTGGACTGTGGAGGCCCAGTGTGGTTAAGTACATCCAGCTGTCTGTTACAGCAGCCCAGGCACATTTTTTTGTTATGTATTATTTTTCTTCTGATGATTTTATTTTCAGGATAAATTCTGAACTGGAAGAATAAGAAACAGCCTTATTATTCCACTTCAGAAGCCTTTGCTAGTTCGAATAAAATAATCTGGAAGTAGCAAAAGTAAGCCAGTAAAAAAATATAATTCATGGGGTTAAAATGGATTTAACCACCTCTTTTTCATAAACCTCCTCTAATTCAGGGTGGAATGGCATCCACCCTTATCTGGATGGGTGGTGCAGGGTGATGGAGTAGCCAACCATGTGTTTTAGAAGGAGTGGAGGGAGTCATTAATGTAGGGAAGGGTTGGGGGCCCATAGTGGTAACACTAGAAGTACACACACAGTTGGGATTGTTGTTATTAAGGCCCCAGGTTCATTTGGTTATCAATGTGGTAAACTGCAGCAAACCAGCCACTTCAGCCAGGCATTCTAGATATCTTTTTAAGTTGAAGGATTGTCTGTGTTGTGGGAGGGATGAGCTTGAAGTGACTGTTGTTACTGTTGTGGCCCTAGGGACATCTAGATGTGACCCCAGTGGACTGTGGAAAACCAGCCACTTAAGCTAGGCACTCCCAGAGATATTTTGTTTAGGTAATGTTGAAGGATTATCATGTTGTGAGAATGAGGTGCGTTAGGTATGTTGTGGTGTGAAGGGACATAGCAATGGTTGAATAAAAACTCTCCAAGCAGTACAATAACAAGATAAGCACATAACTGATGCAGCAGCATTTCATGACCCAGCAAACATCAGGTGCAAGCCTAGATCAACCCCCCAATAAATCCATGTTGCTGTTAAAGATAAAACTTGATTGACTCTGTTGTCTGTATGAGTGCTTAAAGGGGAATGGAGTTACAGGATAAGCTATCATGGATATGAAAACGGGCGAGAGTAAAAAGTTAATAAAAATTTGTGAAAAGGACATTTTTCTCTGAACAGTTATAAGATAGACACCAAGGGCAATACAGTGGTAAACGAGGAATGAGGCATAAACAAAAAGCATGAGATCAAGGCTCGGACTCGGAAGCCTTTGTTCTATGCCATCCGCGTAATAACAGCTCAGGTATGTATCCTATCATCTATTTTTTTTTATTTACAAATTATCACAATCGTAAATTAGCTGAGATTTTCAATCATAAATCGTGAATTAGTGAAATATTCCTATCAACCTTCAGATGAGTAATAAATCGTCAGGGGTGGTATTCACATTTACGATCGATCCCTGTCGTAATTTATTTATTTTGCAGGAATGACAAGGAAAAGATAATGTAGCCTTTCCACGGCTCCTGTTTCTTGTACAAAACCGAAAATTGCCTAGAGGAGGGAAATTATGGTAGGACAGGTCAAGGAGGAAGTAATGGTCGAGATGTTTACACTTTTGGGTGTCGGAGGTCACCGCCGGCCTGGCCTCGGTTGTCAATGAAGGTCGACGGTAGAAAAGCGGAACTTCAGAGGTAATTGTACACCTATTTGAAGATATGCGTGTTCCCTGGAAGCATCACGAAAATTAGGATAGAGTTGATATGGTAGGTATCGTGTTTATATTGCTATTTACTTAAAAGGTCTATGTTTACTACCATATAGGGTCACAATTTTACTCTGGGTACAGACAAGCAAGGTTAATTTAGAGTTTTGGATGAATTTGCTACCACATTTCGTAACCGCCAGTATTATTCATGCATAGTTGATATTTGTGGTAAGAGTAATCCTAATAAACTATGCCGGAGTCGCATTATTGAAATCGCATATCAGAATGATTCATCCAAGTGACTGGATCATCTCTACTTTTTGCTGGCTGGTTCATGGGCTTTGCCCTACTTTAGTTTTGATAAAAACATCACAATCTTTAAATCAGTGGTTGATAGAGCTGGTAGGAATATATTGTTGATATGTTTCTGACCTGTCATAGGTTTTATGATAGCAACAGAAATTGTGAATTAAATGCTTAAAAATAAGTTGTTAAAATGCCACAAAAACATAACTTTGTAAAAGCATGACTTGTTTTCCTTGTTTAATAATTTTAATTATAAAGTTGTAGGGTGTGAGGTGCTGTAAATTTGTACAAGTTACCTTTAATGATTTTTATATGTAACCCACATTTATTAGATTTTTATTATTCATTTTGTTGTATTTTGTTGATTTTTCTTTTTTTGAGCTAAGTACTTTTAATAATGTAGAACCATCATCCTTCACAATTTTATTAGCCTAGAAAACTAACAAAGCTTTTTACTGTCAATAACAAAACTAACCTAACCCAACGTAATTAACGACCAAACCTTACCTAATGAGGTTTTATTAAGTGTGCATAAGTAGTTGCCGTTCTAACTTTCCATCTCCAGTGAATACAGTTAGGCAGCAGTACCAGCAGTTGAGAATGTTTGTACAGTAAACCTTAGTCGTAATGGACCCCAGCATAGTGGAAATTGGATTTAATGGACACCATGAAGGCCACCAAAGAATCCATCAGCTGTACCAAACAATGTCCATTAAATGGAGCACATCACGCAGCCCTTGCAGATGTCTCTGAGCCCACCAAAAAGTTTTTCAGATATAACATACTGTGTCTGTTAAAGAGAGCACATCACGCAGCCATCATGAACTGCCCTCTGCATGCAGTATGACTCAGAATGCAGTTACCAGTGTTGTGGCATTTTTCTCCCACCCACTTAGGCTAGGTTGGAGATCAATGGGTGAGAATAGATGACAAGTTGGGCTCTTTTGGAGCTACTTCTGGTAGACCTGCACAGGACCAGAGTCTGGACACACTGTAAAGCACATGATCGCCCTCAGTCCTGCTGCATCTTTTGTTGCGTTCAAACAACCACGTGATCGTATCACGTCTCAACTTTGCCAAATGTTTTCCCATTGTGATTGTATAGTGGCTTCTATTAAGGAATCACCAAGCACCTCTGCCACTGAAAAATCATCTGTAAAGCCATCTTTGCCAACAGTGATGAATGATAGTTCACTCAGTGTACAGCCTACAAGATGAGTAGCAAGGTAAGCAGTGTACATTCACCTACACAGGTACAGTACAGTGTACAGTGCATATGTTTTCTACCCTCTTTATTCCAACCTGGCCTGAAATTGCTCTCTCCCTATTGTGATTGTTGAGTTGTAATAACTGACTATAATAAAACTACTTGTCATGAAGAAATGATATGACAAGGATGTGAAATAAGCTGCTAAATGGCAAAATTGTGGGCCAAGTTAGTGTAGAATGGGTATGCGGTAGTTTTAATTTTTAGCACTAGAAAATGCTATTTTACTCACTTATTTTCAATTTTCAAACATGCTTGAAATCTCATCTTGGAGGGAGGGTCCTTCGGATATAACGAACTGTCGGTTTTAATGAACCTGGCTTTCACCCCAATTACAGTAGACTGTTATAGTGAGATTCTTCCGTATTTGCCCATTCTTGCCAGTTTGACAGTGAATGAAATATACTGTATGTTACAGCGAATGCATGTGGTATATAAAAAAGCTTTTTCAGGATTGACAAGATGTAGAAAGCTTGTGATCCTGTCATCCAAAGCATCACTTGTCAATGATCCCTCACTGCTGTGTGTATAGAGAGTGCCTGGGAGGAGCTTGAAGTGAATGAGAGCACATAGATACCGGTATATGCTTGAGTGTGTGTTGAGTGATGTCTAGGGTATAGAGTGATGATAGTATGTGTTAGAGGAGCATTTGTGAGTGAGTGTGTTTAGGTGTATATTAAAATGAACATAGGCTAGAGTGATTTCCAGGGCATAAAGTGTATGTTGAGTGTCTTAGGGGAGTAGCTGTACACAGAGTGAAGTTGTTTAGTTAGGGTACCATATATGGTGCAGGTATTTTGGAGTTTGAATAGAGTAATCTGTATGACATACAGTGTTTATGGAATATCTGAAAGGAGAATAGTGTGTATGTGAGTGTGTAGTTTGATGTGGTCTTTCATATAAAGCTGGAGGATAAATGTTACACTGTACAGGTTTAATGGGGGGTGGGGGGGGGACTTTGGCTCTGAGGCTATAACAAAATTTGCCTTTTTGTCCATAAAGTTACCATACAGCACAACATTTACAGCTCTGCAATTTGCAGTCTTGCATGGCCTTCCCAGACTTGTACAGTACTGTACAGCATTAATGTGCGCAGGGGTGTGACTGTACTGACACTGCAGCCTACATTCTTCTTTTGGGAGGTTGAGGAGGGGAGGGAGTTGAGAGACATTTGTTCATCTGGGCAGCTTCTTTGTGAAGGTAAATCATTACCTCTCTGGGAAGGCATCTTCCACAGGAATACCCACTAATGTTTAATAATATCCAGCTCAATCCTGCATCATCCTTGAACATGCATGGGGTTTCATTCACTCGGCATTTATCTTGGAAAGATCATATTACATCTCTTGTAAAATCTACTTCCAAGAGATTAGGCGTGCTAAGCCGATTCCGAACCATCTTTACCCCTGCACAGTTATTGACTTTATGCATGGGTTTCATTTGCCTCTGTGCAGAGTACTGTACAACTCTCATGTGTGGGGAGGCTCCCCACATACAGCTCTTCTCAATAGGGTGGAGTCTAAGCCTTCTTGTCTCATTAATTCTCCTCCTCTTACTGGCTTCCTTTAATCTCTGTCTCTTTGCCGCACTGTTGCATCTTTATCTCTTTTCTGTCACTGCTTCAGTGGTCACTGTTCCTCTGAACTGTCTGCTTGCATCCCTCCACCTCTACAACGGGTGCATAGCACCCATCTATGAACAAACTCTCATCCCTTTTCTGTCCAACTGTCTAAAGCAAGAGTTAACCATTACTTCCAGTCCTTCATGTATGCAACAGGTCAACTCTGGAACTGTCTCACTCTGTCTGTATTTCCTGCTTCATATGATCTCTAGTCTTTCAAACGCAGTGTGTCCAGGCATCTTGAAATGATCGGATCTTGAATTTGGCTCTCTTTTGTATTGTTTTTTTTCTTCTTGGAACATTAGCAGGCCCATGGTCTTTGGTGCCTTCTTCCTTGCATTAAAAAAATAAATAAATAAATAAAAAGGGGGGGGGCATGAATTCATATTAATCGTCTCTTATTAATTCATCACTGTATTTACCTGTTTCTTGTGTGGGAGGTGCAGGAGAGGGGTACCTTCATATGGTGGCAACGACATAGCTAGGCAGCTCCACTGCCTGGCTATGCATTTTCCCCTCATCTCCTCCCATCCCCAAAAAGGCAGATGGTAGACTGCAGGAGAGGGGCAACTCCAGCTTGTAGTCTGCTGGGTTCACATTCCTATGAGGGTAGGGCTGTGGCTACTATCTGGCACTTCTGTGATATGGAAGCTTGTGTATCACTACATTGTTTCACCATCTACTGGTACCGGTAGTGCTTTTCCCGTATGTTAACTAAACATTACATGGGGAGTGGCTTACTGTTTTCCTGTGTATATAATGCCTGTTTGTTATAACAGTAAAAAGCAACTAAAGAGGCTGAAGTTGGGGGATGCTTAATCTCTCTCCTTGCATTGGCATAGAGATGTTATAGCCCCACGGCCCATCACTTTTCTTGCAAGTAGCCTCAGAGCCTGTGTGAGACAAGAGATGGAGGTGATGTAATTGGTATTTCTTGTTATCTGAATTATCACTGGAGAAGATATCAGAGAGTCTTGGGCTATTATTGGCATTGGCTCAAGAGACTTTTTGACATCTCTTCCTTAATTATTTATTTTGTATATTACAGGCTATTATTCTCTTTTATATTATGCATATATTTTTTATATTGACGTAGATTACATAAATTGAAAATGAGTATATATAAATTAACATGTAAAAGAGGTTCTAGATAACCAACAAGAATATGTGCTTTGCTGTAAATCATGGAAGCTGAGTTACATTGATAATAAAAAGTTTCATCTTTTCAGTGGAGCTGATGTCCTCACATTGAGAGAGAAGACTTGAAGCTGTAGTAGTGTCATATAGTTCATCCGATTACATATCATCAAGGCCAAGAACAATGTCAGCGCCTGCACCACTATCTGCTTGTCATATCGGGTGAGAGGCAGGGTTAACCATGTCACTCTGATATATATTTCCTTTCCATCTTGCATCTTGCTATCTCCAGACAGTTGTACTCTGCTTAGGAGAGATTTGTCACATTGTTGGGGTTTAATGTTGCATGGTTTTATTATTATTATTATTATTATTATTATTGTCATTAATTTTTAGTGCATCCAACTCTCGGCATAGGTTTAAAGTTCATATACTGAGGCCCAGCAGTCCTCACATGAACTATATACCTCCACATGTCACCACTTTGATGCTAACACCCACTGTCTAGACTGAATACATTTTAGGGCTGTCTCATACAGGGCTGGTGTATTGGTTTTAGTGGGGGTGTTTTTATAGTATCTGAACAGGTCTTAAGGTAGATCAGCAGAGTCTTAAATGAAATTCAAATCCTTAAGCTTCCCTACTGCAGCCACTGGGACAGCAGACCATCTTTCTACTGACTCAGGCACTGCTTCCTCCAAGAGATGTTTCCTGTACCAAATAAAATCACATGGAGGTAGCAAGCATAAACTAAAAATGTCATTGAGTTGATAGAGGTAACTTTAGGTGTGCCACTGGACTCGCTGCAGTTAATACAGGAGAGTAATAGTTGTATGACTAACATATTATTAAAACTTAGTGCATGAAGATGTAGGTGTAAGCAAGCCATGATTGTCTATGGTCAACTATGGAACACAAGTAATGACAATGATTAGGTGGATGTGCAGTGCGTCCCTGCGTGCAAGGCCTGGGGGGGCTGGGTTTACGATGGAAGAGTCGAGAGGTAGGATGGGACTGGAGTGTATTGGTGTTGTGATGAGGAGAGGTAGGCTGAGGTGGTTTGGACATGTGGAGAGGATGGGGGATGATAATTGGGTACAGAGGGTGAGAGGTGTTAATATTGGGGGAGGGGTAGACCGAGAAAGACATCGGACGAGGTCATTAAGTGTGACTTAAGGGTTAAGGAACTGAACAGGGAGGCTGCCAGGGATCGAGCAGCGTGGAGAGCCGCCATTAGGTGACCAAGGCCAACACATGCAAGCATGTTGGAACCTTCAAAAACGAAAACGAAAACGAAAAAGTTTAGCCAGCATCCTACTTTACAGTGTGGTCAGCAGTGAGACAGGAAAGTTGGATACATTGTTATTTCTATCTGTCTATCTATAGCCAAATTCCTTAATCCCATAAGAGGTGGGCACATACAAATTGCCTCCATGCCATCCTGTCCCCTTTCATATCACTGCCCTTCCCCCAGCTCATACCCCTCTCTTATATACCTCTATACTCCATCCCCCCCCATCTCATCCTCAGTCTCCCCACTCCACCTCACTCACATACATATTCTTTCAGTTTTCAGAAATTAGGAGCATATCCATACCTTTGCATTCTCTATTTTATTAATATTGTTGCCTCAGGTATTGGTTTCCACAAAATTAATCATTTTGCTTCTTGGCTATAGCATAATTTATATTTTATTCTGCTTTATTCATGTTATCCCCAGATCTCTCCTATGACGTACTATATGAGAGAGTCTTTGTGAAATGGAAGAATTGGATGTTCTTATTCTAGGTACGAAGTTAACCATCATAAGAGTGTAGTGTCCTGAGTTTTTTTTTTCCCCAGCTTCATGTATGAGTGAGGTGGAGGGGGGAAGAGGGAGGGGGAGACTGAGGAGGGATGGAGTGGAGAGGTATATGAGAGAGGGGGGTGTGATCTAGGGAGAGGGCAGCAAAATGGCAGGGGACAAAGTGACATGGAGGCCATTTGTTTGTGGCCACCCCTTACAGGATTAAGGTGTCTGGCAGTAGATAGATAGGTGCATGCTTGTACTAGCCCCTTAAACTGTGTAAGCCTCCTATTACACTGGTCAACACTAAATTTGGTGTCTAAGTTCTTTTAGCTCATTTAGGACAATTTTGATGTGCTGAATCCAAAAATCACATTGGTTTTGCTCAATCAGGTCAACTTTTTGAGCTATGGCCACATGTTTTTGACGTTTTTGTTTACACGTACGGGTATTTTCGCTTTATATGATGCAAAATTCTTTTTTATTGCTTGAAATAAACAAACTCTGAAGAGTTTACAGGCGCCAATTTATGACTAATTGGTATTTTTGTTTTATGGGTGAATGAAATGGCTTTGACCAGAAGATCTTGCAAAAATAAGCCTAATGTATTCTGCTACATCTGCGGCGAATACACTATAGTTCCTAACAGGAATCCAGTCACAAGTTTCATAAAGCGTGCTTACCATGCTTATTTTGGTATTTAACGTGGTGACCAGGATAAAGCTTGGGTGCCACACATGGTATGCAAGACATGCACCAAGTATCTGCATTAGTGGACTAAGGGCAAGAAGAGTTGTCTGAAGTTTGGAATTCCCATGGTTTGGAGGGAGCCAACAAACCATGGCACTGACTGCTACTTCCGCGCTATTGATGTGACTGGGATCAACAGAAAGAACCGGAGCAGCCTCAAGTATCCTAATCTTCAATCAGCACATCGTCCTGTGGCTCATTGTGATGAAATTCCAGTACCTGTCTTTGGCGAACTTCCTGACATTAGTGACGAAGATTCCTCCAGTGTTCAAGAAGATGAAAAAGAAGAAGTGGTTCTTGACGATGATGCTCCACATCCTTTTTCCCAAAAGGAGCTAAATGATCTAGTTTGTACTCTCAGCTTGTCAGAGTCCTCTGCCGAACTGTTGGCATCCAGATTGAAGGGAAAAAAACCTCCTCTCTGACAGTGCTGGCATCACCTACCGCAACAGGCATCAAGAGTGCCTCCATTTTTTCTCTGAAGAGAAGGACTTGGTGTACTGTACAGATATTGCGCAGCTTCTGCACAAGCTTGGAGTGCCACAGTACGAACCCAAAGATTGGAGACTGTTCATTGACAGGAGCAACATATCACTGAAATGTGTCCTGCTGCACACCGGCAACCAGTTTGCCTCTGTACCCCTCGCTCACTCAAGGAGAAGTATGAAGCAGTGAAGTATGTGCTGGAGAAAATTCATTATGATCAGCATGAGTGGTTTATTTGTGTTGACCTGAAGATGGTGAACTTTTTGTTGGGACAACAGTCCGGGTACACCAAGTACCCATGCTTCCTGTGCATGTGGGATAGTAGGGACACTGCTCAGCATTACACGAAGAAGGACTTGCCTGTGCGGGAGGAATTGGTGCCTTGCAGAACATGGAACGTCATCAACAACCCTCTGGTGGACAGAGACAGGATACTCTTCCCACCGATGCACATCAAGCTTGGTTTGATCAAGCAGTTCACCAAAGCTCTGGACAAGCATGGTTGCTGCTTCACTTACTTGTGCCAGGCTTTTCCAGGATTGACCATGGAGAAGCTGAAAGCTGGCATCTTTGATGGTCCTCAAGTCCATAAGCTCATCAGAGATCCAGAGTTTGAAAACTCAATGAACGAAGTGGAACTGGAAGCGTGGAAGGCTTTTGTTCTGGTCGTGAAGAACTTTCTTGGCAACATCAAGGCCAGTAACTACGCAGAACTTGTCACCAATATGCTGACTGCTTTCAGAAACCTCGAATGCAACATGAGCATCAAAATACATTACTTATTCTCACATGTGGATCGGTTTCCTGAGAATCTGGGATCAATGAGCGACAAGCAGGGGGAGAAATTCCATCAGGACATGAAAAAGATGGAGACCAGGTATCAGGGACGCTGGGATCCAGTCATGATGGCCGATTACTGTTGGACTCTAAAGAGAGACATCCCTGCCACTGAGCATTCTAGGGTTTTGAAAAAACGGAAGTTCAAGCCCTGAATTTTGAACAGTGATGATGTAACATGCAATTTACATGTACTTACCTTTATCAATGTCTGCTATTCAATTTACAGTAATCTATTTTTGTAACATTTAATAATTTGTGTTAGAAAAGGATTTTTTGTCTTAAAACCTATTTCGGACAAGAAATATTAACAAAAATCAACCGATAATGTTACACAAACATAATCGATTTAGTCAGAAGATCTGATTTATTAAAAATCAACTTAGCACAAAAACCTGACCTGATCGAGAGAAACGGATGTCATTTTCGGTTTCAGTGATGCAAAATTGTCCTAAATCAGTTGAAAAAACATAGACAACTTACAAATAAATTTTTTTTGTAACCCAGTGTTATTTTTATGAAATTTTTGAGTGATTGACATGAAGAGAAACCTGGATTTCAAAAGTCTGGATGATATGTGAATGACTGAGTGACTCATTTCACTGGTCATGCTGTTTGATAGTCCACCTACTTTTGTGCTTTCTCCTTCTTCCTTGATCCCAACTCAGTCCGTCTTTGAGTTGGGATATTAGTGTTGAAATAATGGCCATGATGATTGGTTGCAATTGAATGTTTGAGCTCAGAGATGCTTTTTTTCTTGTCGTCAACATTTTTATATTCAGTTCATGTTATACCCTGTGAACTGGAGGGATTAGATACAACCTTGATAGACCCTTCAGTATATGAGGCCTTTTTTTAATTGGATTAGTGCAGTAGTACCTTGAAGAAACTAAGAAGGATATTACCCGAGAGAGAGAGAAACTAGATAGGTTAGTACATGTAGCTAAGTACAGTTTACTGTTAAGAAACCTATCCATTTCACAGCTGTAGCAGCCTATCTTCTAATTACATCAAGTGCAGAGAGAGAGAAAATGCAACCCTCTATAGTATGATTAACTGAGAAAAGGAGAGAGAAAGAATGCAGCCCTCTGTAGTACAACTAACTGAGACAGGGAGAGAGAGAAAGAGTGCAACCCTCTATAGTACAATTAACTTGCTCTTATCTTGCAGGAGTTTTGCCTACATAACGGTGAAGGATCGTCTGCCTGTTATCTTGACTAGGGTGATTGATTACTTGTATCGAGAAAGAAATGCAATCGCGGAAAAGTATGGAGAGGTAAGATTTACAACTCATTATTATCTGTCTGTCTGTCTGTCTTTGTCTACTGTATCTGGCTGTCAGTGTCTGGTTAATGTATGTTTGTCTGCTTGTGTCTATCTGTATGTCTGTATCTATCTATATATCTATCTTGTAAGGTACCTCAGTGCTGGAGGGGATAGACACAAATAAAGCACCTCAAATGGTATCCTTTCCTCAACTGTCAGGCTGCCATTCCTCCAACTCACACTACTTTCGTTCATATACTTCATCTCCCTGTTGCTCCACCTCATCCTTAGTCTCGCACTCCTCCTCTCTCCATCTGTCCCCTTCCTATTCACTCCTAGTCAGTCTCTCCTTTTCATTATATTTCTGTAATCCATGGTTGCAGTACTGAATTGTTTAGAGGTTTCCCTGAATCCTTTAAAGATGCCAGTTTTTGCTATGACAGAAATGTATTTTTTCCTTTAATACACACATAAAGATTTCATGTGTATTAGGCTGTGTTTGAGCTGGCATAGGAGGCTTCACAACACCTTCTTAGTTATTAAATTGGTTTATTGCACCTTAACAATCACTTGTATATTTGTATCACTTTAATATGAACTTTGTCATAATACGTTTCAAGAGGATGTTGAAGTGTAATGTGCAGAATGGATTGCTAAGGAATAGGTGTTTTAGTATTTCCCAGGCCACTTAGACTACAACCATTAGACATACCTGTTGTCTTTGGCCATAGTCATTGCCTACTCTCCACCCTTTTCCTCGTCTAGAAGGAAGACATAGCTCATAACCAGGGTGTCACACTAAGTAAAACCCTGATATTGGTTTTTTGAAGCTAGAAAAATATATGTGAGTGAGGTAGAGGGGGTGAAAAGGAAGGGGAGACCAAGGATGAGATGGAGGGATGGAGTGGAGAGATACATGAGAGGGGTGTGTGAGTTGGTGGGAGGGCAGCCAAATAGCAGAGGACAGGGCAACATGGAGGCAGTTTGTGTGTCGGAGTGAACATGTAGAGATTGACAGGTGTGAAAGGATTGAGTTGCTGGTGAGTCTCTTGGGTGTGTGGACAAGTTTTGTTTTTTGGGGATTATATTAAATGCAGGAGATGGGACTGGAGCATGTTCTGTAGATAGGATAAGGAGTGGTTGGAGGAAGTTCAGGGAGCTGTTGCCTCTCCTAACATTGAGAGGGCTCTCCCTTCATGCTAAGGGATCTTTGTATATGGCATGTGTTAGGAGTGTAATGCTGTATGGTAGTGAGACCTGAGCAGTGAAGGAAGAGGGTATTTGTAGGCTCAGACGTACAGAAATGACAATGATAAGGTGGATGTGCAATGCATCCTTGAGTGTGAGGCCTGGGGGCTTTGCAATTGAAACATTAATAGGAAGGATGGGACTGGAATGTATTGGTGTTGTGATGAGGAAGGGTAGACTGAGATGGTTTGAACATGTTTGAGATGATGGACCAGGGGAGTTGGGTGAGAAGGTGTAGAATATTCAGGTACCAGGCTGTCAGTGGAGAGGGAGACCAAGGATGACATGGGCAGAGGTATTGTATGCCGATATTAGATTTAGAGGCACTGCCAGTACAAGAGAGCTGTGCAGGAGAAAGCAGTTGGAGGGATGCAGATGGATAAACCTGTCTGACCCATTCTACTTGAAAAACAGATGTAAAACTGAACAATAATAAAGATGATGATGACGAGGAGAAGGAATATGGTGATGATGGTGGTTGTGGTGGTATTGATAATAATGATGATGATTAGGTCCTTTATTGTAATGTTCATCATGTTTCAGGGTGCACGGGAGGGCTGCAAGGAAGTTGTTGGCCGACTATCTCAGCTGAAAAATGAAATTCAGACCAACAAACCACTGCAGTTACTACAACCCACACACCCTCTCAGCCCACATGGTAGTGTATAAACAACTGGATAGAATTAAGCCCTTCAGTGATTAGATGGATGTGTAGAGCAGCCTTGAATGGGTGACCTGGGAGAGCTAGGATTGTCATTGAAGAATTGAGATGAAGGATGGGACTGGAATGTATTGGTGTTGTGATGAAGAGGGGTAGATTGAGATGGTTTGAACAAGTTGAAAGGATGGAGGATGATAGTTGGATGCAGAAGATGAGAGGTGTGAATATTGGGGGTAGGGTTGCGAGAGGCCGACAGAGACCCAGGATGAGATCATAGGGTGTAACCCCAGGGATAAGGAAATGTGTAGGGAGGCTGCTAGAAATCAAGCATGGAGACCAAGGCTGATGCACATAAGCATGTAGAGCCTTTATAAACGAAAAGTAATGAAGTCCAAATAATGTACAATATCTTTCATTAATTGTTTCTACCTTCAAATGGTTTTATTCAGCTTAGGAGAGACTTTTGAAACTGGAGGGATTAGATAGTCTTCATTAAGCCCATTATCAGGGATCTCTCATGACATGTATAAAATTTCCTACAAATAACAGGGACCAAAAAAAATACATCAGTGGATTCAAGGATTGAAGGGAGCTTGTGGGATGTTTTAATGGCCTGGAGAGATTAAGTGCAGTATAGCCTTCGTTTGGAGAGGATGGAGAGTGAGAGACTAATGAGGAGAGTATATGTGAGTGAGTTGGAGGGGGGTCGGGGGAGACCAAGGATAACGTGGGGGAATGGAGTGGAGAGGTATATGAGAGAGGGGGGTGTGAGCTGGGAGGAGGGCAGTGAAATGGCAGGGGACAGGGTGACATGGAGGCGATTTGTTTGTGGTCTTCCCTCATGACATTAATGCGTCTGGCAAAAGGTAGAAAGGCTTCTGGTAACGTAGGGGTTAGTGGAAGCTAAATCCAGCTCAGTAGTCTAATTAATCTCTCCAGTATGGAATAAACACCTGTGAAAGTACTGAAAATTTGAACAAAGAAGTACATTATTGGATTGAAGGGGTTATGAGTGATTGATAAACTATACGGTAATCTTTTCTCCTTTACCTGGTCTAAAATTGCAATCTGTCTTGAATGCTGATTTGTAACAGTAGATTAACTCTAGAATATGATGCTAGTCATGATAAAGTGCTGTGGAAAGAATTTAGAGCAGTAGCATTACAGGTATCTTTTCCTACCAATGGACTACATGAAATAAGATGTAAAAAGACAAAACTGGGGTCAAGTTATGATGAAAGCAGTATAACAAGCATATAGCAGCGCATCATCTTTATGGTAGTACAGAATCTCTCAGACAAGTTGTACCCAGCTGCCTAGTACCAGCAGTCCTTATTGTAAGTTAGGGATGCATTCCAAACCATAACTTTTTCCTTATATTTGGTACTGTAAATTGTGTACACTGACAATAATGTTTCACTGCGCAAGATGGCCCTGCAGGGCAATTGCATACCTGTGGTTAACGGGGCTGGTTTGCCAGACAGACCAGGGATACTCCTCTGCTACTCTGGACTTGTTAGCAAAACTGAAAGTTAAAAAAAAAAAAAAATAATGACATAACAAGGACTTAGTGTGCTTTCAGGATCTCACTCTGAAGAGTATAATAATTGCTGTATAATAGCTCAAACAAGTATACTGTGGCAATATATCAATTTCATTTGGCTCTTTTTTTTTCTTTTTTTTTAATCATATAAAGAATTGTGGAACCATCATCTTGAATACACAGCTATTGATGACATCCCTCCCTAATGGTTCACTCCCCAGTCTGCAAGAAAATAGTTAATCTGCTGTTCAATGGATCTGCCAAATATGCTATGAAATTTTCCCTTTAAGTATCATGTCTTTTTCAGATGATTCAGAATCGTGGAACCATCGTTTTGAAGAATATACGAATGTAGACGATGTTCCTCCCAAATGGTTCACTGCACCCTGGTTGTATGTGGAGTGCTACATGTACGCCCGCATTCATGAATCTTTCTATCTTTGGTGGGTAGTGGGCAGTATATTTTCTATTTGTTTATCTGCTGTACCTACCTCTTTGTCCAATATTGACCCATCAGGAGCATAGGGGCCTGAGGTTATTTTTACGAAGAGATGATTTGAAAAAGTGTTACGTATGTGTAAATATACGGTAATTGCCTTTTGTGTGTGTGTGCATGTGTGCATGCATGTTGTGTGTGTATGCATGCATGCATTCATGTGTGCGTGCTTGTGGCAGTAGGTTACTGCTGGAGGAAGAGGAGGATTCAGTACCGGTATGTGATACTCTAGTACACCGATATGAAACAACTGCTTCATACAGGGACAGCTTTCATTACATTCTAGGTAACAACAGGCACATTCTTTCAGCTTGAGTAAGACATCCCCAGTCTGTAGAGGTTAATTGATGTGGTTGATGATTGTGCCAACTTTTATCATCAACATTGTTATTATCATGCCTCTTTTCCCACTGGATATGAGGTGAGGTAGTGTCCAGACCACAAGGAAAAGGAAAGAACAAGGTAGTGGGAGAATAAATCAACAGTATACCCACAGAAATGTGGCCACACGCTTGCTAACCATTCAAGCCCTTGGAATCCTGGCTCCACCTCTTAGACACATCTTCCACTCACAGCTTCATAATTACCTGTCAGATAAAAGTAGTCTGATGATGTAAGTGAAAAAGTCAAGCCAGTCCCTCATTATGCACTCCTCTGTACAGAATGCATGCAACCATCTCAGTCCCTTGTCAGTTCCATAGTCTTATCCACCTCCATACCTTGCTTTCTCAGACACCCATTTTATCATATCTGTCTATTTTTTTTCCACACACTCCTCCACCATGCCTCCTCTCACCTTCAGACTCACTTTCATATACCCATTGTATCACCCTGTTTATACTCATTTTCTCCATATAACCATACCTTCTACCTTTCCACTCTGTTATTCATGGTCCTTCTTACCCACATCTTTCACAAATCACATTAATTTCTCATCCTGTCTACTCTCCACACCCCTCGCATATTTCACAGTAACCCCATCTTCACTGCTCTAACTTCTGTCTTTATTTTCATCCCACATAAAAGTCTCACACCCATATGTTAATTTGGGCACAAATTCCATATAAGGGCTAGAAAAGTAAAGGGGAGGTGGTGTAAATGTGAAGTGGAATTGAGTGTAGGGTGACTTATAGTAAATTGGCCAAGATTCCAGGGGTTTGAATGATATATAAATGTTTCTGTGGCCTATTTTACTGGGCATCCTGTTAAAGGTCTCCTACTTGATACTTGACAATGCTTGTTTGTAAATCCTATCCCACCCAATCCTTTGGTTGGGAAAAAAAAAAGGTGATGATGATGATAATGCTTGTTTGTAAATCCTACCCCACCCCATCTGTTGGTAGGAAGAAAAAGGTGGTGATGATGATGTTATGAAAGCCACAATATGAAAATTAGGAGGGAGTATGGCACTGACCCCTCAAGAGGACTATATGAAGGTGTGATGTTAATGTATGGGTGTGAGACTCTGGTATGGTTTGAATAGTTTAAGATCATTGTGGAACATAATTGGTATGGGCATTTCTTATGTTCGATAAAGAATACAGTACAATACAGAGATTTCTGAAAGGTGAAGTAAAGCAATCCATTGACTAAAAGAGGTAGAGGTGAGTATTCAGATATGGTTATACTGTATGAAAAATAAATGAATATGAATAGGGTGGTGAATGAGGTGCACTTTATAGAAAAATGGTTTTGTGGATGATTTACCTGAGAGATGGAGAATTTTAAATACTTAATTGTTAGGTGAGTAGAAGTGTAACTTATTGATAGGTGAGTAGAAGTGTAACTTATTGATAGGTGAGTAGAAGAGTAACTTATTTCAGTAGGCATTCTGTTGGTGGTTTTCCTACTTTTATGCTATTTTGCTTCAGTCCTTCCCATTTATTACTGAAAAATTGGGTTAAGATTCTGATGACAGTCTCACCTTGGCTTGAAGCATGAGGTCATTATATGATTTGTTATTGAGGACATACTTGGAGCATCATGATGTGAATCAGTTTGTTGGTTTAAAGGTTAAGGAAAACTAAAAATGTCTTTAACATTTCCAGTGATGTCCTGAAGAATTTTGACCCTTTTATGGTTCAGAAACAAGAAAGTTTGCTGCAGTCACATTTAGCTTGTGAAGCCCTAGCACAGCATGTGTTGTCTGTTTGCAACAACATCCACTCAGCCACCCAGGAACAGCTAAAGCAACATGTCATTAACTTGGTAGAGGTAAGTGCACATATTAAAAACATTACAGACAGTACAGTCACCTTCCCTGGCTTTTACTGCCTTCATTTTTTTTTTTTTTTTTTAAAGTCTGGTGGGTCATTATATCTTCCAGATTTCTTTGTGTGCTGTTATGTTTCTGTCATCAATTTAACCATTTTGACACAGAAGCACCTTTAATGGTTGATAGTCTTATGTTCACCAAAACAGTTCTTGACCCCATGCTTCCATTGAGTTTCATAATTATTATCCGTCCACTTACTGCCCATTATTATGAACATTCTGCTCTTTTTCATTAACCACTGTTCATTTCAGTCTCTGTTGTCATTCAAAATTGTTTCAGTTTATCCACATATAGTCTTGTATTTCCAAGTAATTTCTCTGTATCTTTCTTTAGAGGGGAAAGGAGGAGGCTGAGGATGAGATTAGGAATGGGGTGAAGAGGTGTATGAGAGAAGGATGTGTGATTTGGAGAGATGGCAGTCAGATGATGAAAGACTGGGCGACGTGGAGGCAATTTGTTTCATTCCATCCCATTCGGAATTAAAGCATTCGGCTGTAGATAGGTAGACTTTTGGTGACATCCTTTCTTTACAGTCCATTTTGCAGTTTTATGCCACACCATTGCCACCACCTATGAGTCTGTATATCCAAGACTTCATTTGTGGTTTTAGCTGCGTGGCGGTTTGTCCTTCATCATCGTCGTCGTCGTCGTCATCATCATCATCATCATCATCATCATCATCATCATCATTATTCTGACCCCTCCCTCCCCCCCTTTTTTTTTTTTCCTTCAGCATAAAGATGAGTGAGGTTGGATCTAGGAACAGGGAAAGAGAAGGGATGAATGTGAGAAAACTAACAGTAGCATGCTTGGTGAAATGGACCACACAGTCATTCAAACCCCCAGAATCCTGACTCCACCTCACATCTGCACATACTCAACATGATTGGTATTTTTTATCATGAACAATTAACCATCTGACTGGCTTGAAATTAGGTGACACATGTGCAGTTGAAAAAGAAGTTTATGTACACACATTGATCTTGGCCTCTCGACTAATCCTGTTTATTTTCGGCAAAGTTAACTGCCTAAGAATGGTATCATTGACCATACCTGAAATTGCATCTGCATATCACTTTTATTATAGTGCTCATGAGTATAAAATGTTCAGCAACTGTCTCCATGACTGTAGTGCATTTTTTCCAACCTAATGAAGATCCATGATGCCCAGCACTCAGTTGATCACCAAGTGTGTTGAGATTGGAAGGCTGATTGACATAGTAACCAAGGAGACTCATTGCTGTCCCATAACATAGGTCTATCGAATTTCATATAACTGCATGGTAGTATTAAAGTTGTGGAAATGGCCCAGTTGATTTTCATTGAGTTTCATGCAACCTTGACCTAAAGTTGAGAGAGTGATTCTGTTGCAGCAGGTGGAAATAGACCAACTATTTATCTGTTTGATAGTAGGACTGATAGAAGGGACAATCACATATTAATCTAAGGATCTCACACCAGCTCTGATTCTTCACTTCCTCCTGCAATCAGCCATGCTCAGAGGTGGATTGGTGCTGTGAGAGTTTTTGTTTGTATAAAATCACATGACTTTTTTTTTTCCTTGTTTTTTTCCAATGCAGTAAAAAGAACAACACATGAACACTGATGATCCCTCCCCCTTCCCCCTCACCCGTCAACTAATCTTCGTTGGTGAGTATTTTTTGGACCAGCTGACAAAAAGCACGATTTTTGATAACGTTCTGTATAAGGACAGTGGACACTTAAAATGGGTGCTAGTGGTATTTCCTTTCATGTGATGGCACATTATTTGCACTCTGTTAGGTATTAATCTTGCCAATGACATACAGACCCTGATGCAGTTTTTTTTTTTTTTCTTCATCACTGGTGGTGGTGCCCATCATCCACTCAATTGGTGTGGTGTTGCCTGCTTCTTCCTTCGTGTCTGTCATTTTTTTTCTGTTTCTGGTCTCCTCTTTTCCTGTTTCTCCCATCCTTCTGTCACTGTTTATTACTCTTCTTTCCACTTATGGTGGCTCGACAGTAAGTGACAAACCAGCTAGTTTCCTGTAACCCAAGAAACCATTTACAATACAAGTTAGTAACCAGATAGCCAAAAAGACATAGTGGAGTGGAGCCTGCTATGATGCTCCTGTTAACTGAGTGAAGATGCATATGCTGCATCCATCCAGGAACCAAACCTCCACAATTTTCTTCACTGGTCGCTGTTGTGAGGCGCTATTGACTGCAAGGGAGCGCCAAATCATTGCATGGGTCGGCCTTGCAGGTGCAGTTACTTGCCTGTGGTTGATGGGTTTGCCTGGCCGGACAGACAGGTTGATAAGCAACAACAACATTCATCATGCAGTGTAGACATCCCTTCCTAATTTGTATTTGGCTGACATGGGATGGTCAATTCTGGATATCCCTCTCCCACAGCACAGTGGACCATATGCAGTGTAAGCAAAGATAAGCCTTGAATTTCCACACTACGTAATTCACTTGGTTGTGATCTAATATATAGTGAAAGAAGTTTTACCCACATACTGAAATTGTTTATTACAAAGGTACAACAGTGGACATAGTGCTGTGGACATACAGATAGTTGTTTTAGCCTTTCACTTTTGCCCCCACTGCTTTTATTGCTTTATTTATGTATTTATTTTTATAATTGTTTGTTTATTCAATTTTCATTTATCCTCACCTCATGAATACATACCATAACCTTTTCCTCCAGCCATCTCACAAAAAATAATCCACCTCAGTTGTTTGCCAGTCTTAATATTTGGTCCTGCCAGGTTTGGTGAAGTGAATGCTATCTGGGTCAGTTTCTCTCTGTCTGGAAGAAAAGGAAGGTGATATTGTTTAAGTTCCATACTCATACTTTCCAGTTTGACGGCCCATTTTCCCTGATTAGATATATCTCAGGATGAGTGGTACCCTCGGCAAAGATTAAGAGAGAGAGAGATGTAGATAGACTAATACACAGACAGACTGATTGGTAAGGTGTGAATCTTGCCTCTCCACGTTTTTTCATTCATTTCATTCATCATCTAATCCTACGTTGCCCCAAAAGGAGCGTAGGAGCCCAGGGCTAGACAAGTTGGTCCTGACATTAAGATAAGGGTGACCAGCCTCACTCATCACTGAGTGGCATTATGTGAGCAATAAACCCCAACCACCCCTTGGATAAAAATCTTCACCGGCTTAATCTGACCGGAGCACCATAATTACCCACTAAACCACCAGGAGCCAAAATCTGGTTCTATGGTTACCACCCAGCATAGTAAATGGTTTCCTGGTGTACAGGAAACCATTTGGCTTGTTACTCAGTGTAGAGTCACCCACAGGCAAAAGGAAGAGGAAGGAATGAAGGAACGAAAGACCGAAGAGGGAGTGTAACGTCACCTGTAGGCAGAGGGACAAGGAAAGAATGAAGGATAGAGAGACAGAAGAGGATGAAAGAAAAGAAGGATGGAGGAGAGGAGAGGGTGGACACCCGAGAGCAGTACCACATCGAGTGAGTGCATGGTGAGGCCCCTCACCTACCACTCCATATGTTTTTTGGCAATTGAGTATGCATGAAATTTTTTATACATGACAGTAGGTGGTGGCATTTTACCTCCAGCATCCCTCAAACACCCCACTACCTCATTTGTTTTACCAGTCAAGTTCATCAGTATCACTGTCATCATCTTGCCCGAAAACAGTGCCTCCTGAATCACCCTGAGTTGCTGCTGGGGAGGGTGTTTTCATTTGGTGACACAGATATATCCAGGTGATTCCACTGCCCTCTTATACAATCATTCCTCATTTGTGAGTTGTATTTTGTGTTGGTACTAAAGCAGAGTGTGTATGTGAGTGAGGTGGAGGGGGGGAGAGGGAAAGGGAGGCCTAGGATGAGATGGAGGGATGGAGTGGAGAGGTATATGAGGGAGGGGAGGTGTGAGCTGGGAGCAGGGCAGTGAAGTGACGGGGAACAGGGCGACATGGAGGTGATTTGTTTGTGGCCATCCCTTACGTTATTAGGGCGGCTGGCAATAGAAAGATTGATAGAGACTAAAGCAGAGAAGGGTAGCGGCCACATCAGTGTTCTAGCTGGGTAGACTAAGGTTTCTCTGAGAATGGCAGTTGCATAGTACAGACCATCTCATCAGTTATCAAGTAAAAAAATGAGAGTTGCTTTGGGTCTGTGTCTCCATACATACCTACAACCATTTATACTTCATCCGCCCTTTTCTGTCCTTTGTTTATGTTATCTGTTTTTATCATCAGTATCTATACCACTTCCTTCATTCACTTACTTTATCAGATTTTCAGCTTTATATGTAAAATTTCTACTTCAAAAAGGAGGCAAGTCTCCAGTTTTTATCACAGTTTCTGAAATGCCTGACAAGTATATAGTCCAGTGTGGTTTCTTAATATTATATCTGACTGCAGGTGATGGTGGATGCAGACCGTTCACATCTAATAAGCATAGGCATCCCACAAATGACAGTCAGAAATTGGAAGCTTGCTCTTTCCCTCACGGTCCAAGTTTTAAGAATATGGCCATTTGTCACTGATTTATTTCAGATACTGTGCATTATTCCAGGTAAGCGTATGGGGCAACAGGTGTGATCTTAGCATATCATGTGGAGCAGAAAAGGCTCAGAATGATAATCTGTTAGCATCCCTGGATACTCTGCACTCAAATCTTCTTGTCAATGATTCAGAGAAGCTATGGCAGTTCTTGGTGTCCTTACCAGAAGACCAGCGTGATATTGGTAAGTTGCCTTTATTTGCCATTTCCTTTCATTCATTCATGTGGTCCTAGAGGAGGACACCTTCAAGCAGTGGGACTGAAATGCAGGTGCCTCTCACTTCCTCTCTGTTCCCCCGAAAGGGGGACTGGGAAAAGGGACTGTGGGATTGACATACTGATGTGCCCCATAGAGCCACAGAAATTACAAAAAAGCAACAACTGCAGCCCATTTATCTATCATCCAGTATCTAATTGCCATCTCAGGAGCAAAATGATGAGGAACTTATATCTCTCTACAAGCACATAGTGAGTCAGGCATCTTGTGGCTCTTGCTCCAGTCTCTCTGTATGATTTTCAACACTTATTATGTCACTGCTTTGTTTTCCATTTTCATCTATCCATCCACCATCCAGTCTTATATTCCCCTATCAGGAACATAAGGATTGGGAGCATAGGATTTTCCATTGTTGTCGTTTTGGCCTCAGGCTCATCTAAGCACAAACCTGGTGGACTGCAGGCTAGAGTTGCCCTTCTCTTGCAGTCCACCATCCTCCCCTTGTGGGATAGAGTTGAGGAATGTTTGTATAACCAAGCTGCCCATTTATATCAGTTCAACCACATGAAGGTGTTCCTCTTCAACATCTCATTCTCACTACAAACACAAAATCTGTCAGGCACCTTGCATCCCTCACTTCATTCTCTTTCTACCTTTTTCAACACTACTAATATTTCACATACAGTCAGCCCTCATAAATCTAGTGTGTGTAGAGGTAAAATACTACTTTATCCTCTGCAGTCTGGTATTGGTGTGGATATGATTGAAAGCATTAAGAGAAATACTGTACTCTGAGATAGTTTGCCCATATGGAAGAGATGGAGAATGAGAGTCTGACTAGAAGAGTGTTTGTGAGAGAGGTGGAGGGGGAGGTGGGGAGAGGAGACCAAGGATGAGATGGAGTGATGGTGTGGAGAAATGTAAGAGAGGTGTGTGATTTGGAGGGAGGGCAGCCAAATGGCAGAGGACAGGGCAAGAGAGAGGCAATATGTTTATGGCTACCCCGTACAGGATTAAGGGGTTTGATGATAGATAATCTGGAGATTTATTTTTTATTTTATTTGTGCTTTCCCCAGACAATATTGTTCAACTTTGCAGGGGCTTTTTGAACTGGAGGGGTTAGATACACCCTTAATAAAAGACCAGAAGTATGAGAGACCTTTCCTAAGCTAAGTAAAATTGTTTGGAAGCAGAAAGAATGAACTAAAAAAAATACATCACTGGATTGAAGGGGATGAGTGATGCATATGAGACATGCTTCAGATTCATGACTGAGGGGTTAAATCCATCCATCCATCATCCAATCCTACGTTGCCCCATGAGGAGCGTAGGAGCCCAGTGCTGAGCAGATTAGTCCTAACATTTAAGATGAGAATAACCAGCCTCACTCATCCCTGAGTGGCATTACGTGAGCAATAAGCCCCAACCACCCCTTGGATATAAACCTTCACCAGTTAATCTGATTGGAGCACCTCAATTACCCACTAAACCACCAGGTGCCATAATTTGGTTATATTGTTACCACCCAGCATAGTAAGTGGTTTCCTGGTGTACAGGAAACCATTTGGCTTGTCACTCAGTGTAGAGTCACCCACAGGCAAAAGGAAGAGGAAAGACAGAAGAGGATGGAAGGAAAGAAGGATGGAGGAGAGGAAAGGGCAAACACCTGAGAGCAGCAATACATTGAGTGAGTGGATGGTGAGTTCCCCTCAACAAAAAGTAAATAATCTGTCAACCTGTCTATCTACTCCTGCAAAGGATGGCCACAGACAAAATGCCTCCAAGTCACTCTGTCACCTACCATTTGACTACCCTCCTCCCAACTCACTCCCCCCTCCCTCATATGCCTCTTAACTCCATCCCTCCACCTCATCCTTAGTCTCCCCCTCCCTCCCTCCACTTCACTAGCATACACCCTTTTGTTCAGTCTTTCATTCTCCATTCTCTCCTCATGTCCAAACCACTTCAGTGTATAATAACAATAATATATAACCAACCCATACTTGTCCACGTGTCAACAGGCGAGTCAGCGGAGGGTTAGTGCCTCTCCCAGTAGATAAATAATAATAATAATGATACAGTAGTAATAATTTTGGACTTTAAATTTATAGTGGCACATTAGTTTTGTAAATGTATATGAAGAAGAGGTTTTAATTTACCAGCAACTTAATACTAAAATAACTTTAATTGAAATAGCTATGAACATGTACTACACTGACTGCGGAAAACAAAGATGTCAAACATGAAATCTTTGTTTTCCACACTTCGTTTTCTCTCTGTATCCTATTGGGCACTTGTTCAATGATGGTAAACCGTAAGGATAGATACAGTATGTTACTGGGTCCAACGTCAAAGCATTATTGTAAAAAGTAGAGCCCTGATTTTACCAGGAGTTTTTTTTAGAGCTTAGACTTTGCCATGAATGCCATAAGTGCCCCCCCCCCCTTTTTTGGAGGGGAGGGGGGAGGGAGGGTGATTTTATGAAGATAATGCATAATTTTTATGATAACTGTGGCAGAGTTTAATTCCTGATACAGTAAAACCTCGATATAACGGACTTCAATAGACTAGAATTCGCTTTTATCGGACTCGAGGAGCTACCGGACTAAACTCCTATATATTGGAAAAAGTCTGATAAAGCCAGAAGCAGTCCGGACTGCCTGACCACTTCAGCTATGTTTTTCACAGTAAGACAAGTAAAAGACATGTTTATCAGTGTACAGTACAGTATTATTAGACAATTCGATTAATGTAGTGAAGGTATAACACAGTACAGTACTGCACTGGTGGCGAAAACAGTTTAAAAACCATTGGTGCAATCCGGACTAATGTCTGATATATCGGAAAAAGTCTGGATTAGCGGGGGGAAGTCGGGATGTCGCTTTTATCAGAATTTCACATTTTTCAGAATGGCTTGGGTTCCAATTAGTCCATTTTAGTGAGGTCTTACTGTAATATGAAAAAAAAAAAAATGCCGGTACAGTAAATATATGCCTACAAGGAAGTGTAGAAATTTAAATATATCCTTGTATGTAGAAGTAGTGGTAGTTGTTGTTGTAGCCACAGGTTCATCTGAAATGTGAACCCAGTGGACTACAGACTGAAATTGCCCTCCTGCAGCTCACCATCCTTCATTTAGGGGATAGGGAAGGAGTTGAGGGACATTTATATAATCAGGCAGCTCCATCACCCAGTTATATCGGTGCCACCATGTGAAGGCGCCCCTCCATGTATTAAGGCAATCCAGCTGACTGTAGCCCAGAAGGGTTCGTGTTTAAGAGGGCATCGGGATTTGTTACATAATAGTGATCGGTGGGTAGCAGTTGGTCACTCTCACCTTAACCCTTTGATTCCATTTCTGTACCGGTATTTTCTTATTTATTTATTATTATTGTTGTTATTTTTTATCTTAAATGTCAGGGCCAACTTGCCTAGCCCCTGGCTCATACACTCCTCATGGGGCAACACAGGCTTTTATGATGGATGGATTTTTTATCTACTGGTAATTTAATCCAACATGTGAGGATTTTTTTGTAGTGAAATGCTTGATGAAGGCTAGCTAACCCCTCTAGTTTAAAAAGTCTGTCACAGCCTGAATAACATTTTCAGTAGATACAAAAATCAGATGGGAAAAGACATCATTGTTGTGAAGGGGTACATGTCTGGAATGAGTAGCTGCCCCAGGACCCTACATTCCTGATGGGGTAGTAAAGGAATGGATGGGAGAGAGATTGATTCTTTAGTTCCAGATTTCAGAATTATCTGAACTTAGGTACTGTAGCTGCTGTTTTAGCCTGTTGATTTTTTTACCTGTCAGATGGAACCAGGACTCCAAGAGCTTGAATGGTGAGTGAATGGGAGTGTGGCTTATTCAGTTGGGCACGCTTTAGTTAGTATTTATCTATTTATTTTATTTTATTATTTTCTGAAACCTCAGCCTACCTTGGAGTGGCAAAGGAAAGGGATGATGATGGTAATGTTTAATTGTAACCATTCTTTTACAGTGTTGGTGCTTGATAATGCTGGATTTGAATTAGTGAGTGATCTGTGCTTGTTAACCTTACTGGTGGAGGCCGGTCTCACCACCTCACTCACCATCCACACCAAAACCAGGCCTTGGTTCGTCTCAGATACTACACTTGCTGACCTCACCTGGATCATTACCACACTAAGGTATTGCGTATTGCTCTGTGTTTGTATTGTAACATCTATAAAGGCTTCAGCTTGCTTGCATGTGTCAGCCTTGGTCGCCTAATGGCAGCTTCATGCTACTCAATCTTTGGCAGCCTCCCTCTCCATTCCCTTATCCCTGAGGTCACAGTCTGTGTCCTCATCCTGGATCTTTTTTGGTCTGTCCCTCACAGTGTTGACACTTCTCACTTTCTGCTCCCAACTGTCATTCTTCATCCTTGAAATAATGTTTGCCTAAACAAATCTCAATCTGTCCCTCATCACAGCATCAATACACTCCAGTCTCATTCTTCCTCTCAAGTTGTATTTTTACAGGCACTGAGTAGTAGTATTAAGGGGGAGATTTAAATGGTCATGCAGCTCCAATGCCTGGTTATATAAAGTTCCTTCATTTCCCTCCCTATATCCCTAATGGAAGATGGTGGACTGCAGAAAGAGGGCTGCTTCAGCCTGCGGTTGCCCTGGGTTCATGTTTCTTATGAACATGGGGCTAAAGCTACCTCAGATAATAAATTATACAAATACAGTACAAAAGTGAATAAAGATGTCTGGAGATAGCAGTACTAAAATGAAAAGCATGTTATTGGATTGAAAGAGTTAAAATTGTCTGTTAGCAACAAGAAAGTGATGATGATATACTGAGTCTGAAAGATTTAACATTTCTTCCAGGGAAAAAGGTGGAGCATGCAGTGAGATAGGAAAGAAGTGGGAGGGATACTTGGCAGGCAACCGGTGGAAAGTAAGTGAGCACAGTTTCTGGACCACGCATCACCACTACGCTGAGATGAACACTGCCAGCCCTGCCCTATATTCTCAGCTGAGTAAAGCATCTCTCATTATATTCAAGGTAATTAGCCTTAATAATATTTTGAATTAGACCTCACCTTATCCCATCCTTAAGTGGGAAAAGAGGTCTGGATGATGATGATGATACTGGTGATGTAATTTAGACATGATCTCCTTTTTACATAGGTTTATATTACAGAAAACTCAACTGTATCTAATGTATAAAAATTACCTTTTCTGCTTTCTATATGTGCTTCTATAAACTTTTCTTTGTTTCTGTAGACTTTTCTTCTTGTTTCTTTAGACTTTTCTTTGTGTTTCTTTTCAGTGCAAAGGGATCTTTGTATGTGGCATGAGTTAGGAGTGTAATACTGTATGTTAGTGAGACCTGGGCAGTAAAGGATGTGGATATCCACAGACTCAGACATGCAGAAATGACATTGATTAGGTGGATGTGTAGTGTGTCCTTGAATATGAGGCCTGGGGGGGCTAGGTTTACAGTGGAAGAGTTAAGAGGAAGAATGGGACTGGAGTGTTTTGGTGTTGTGATGAGGAGAGGTAGATTGAGATAGTTTGGGCATGTGGAGAGGATGGGGGATGACAGTTGGATGCAGAAAGTGAAAAGTATGAATGTTAGGGGTAGCGTTGCAAGAGGCAGACTGAAAAAGACCAGGGTTGAGGTCATAGAATGTGACCTCGGGGATAAGGGACTGAATAGAGAGGCTGCCAGATATTGAGTAGCATGGAGAGCTGTCATTAGGTGACCAAGGTTGATGCATGCAAGCATGTTGGAGCTTGTATAAACAAAATGAAATGAGGACTTTTCTTATTTCTCTAGGCTTCCTGTAACTCAGGGTTGTTGTCTGATGTCATAAGTTTAAACATACTAGGGGATAAGGATGCTGGAGTCAGTTGTACTGATACTAGCGTAAATCCTCAGGTCAGTTCTGTTTTGCATTAACAAATCTCACTCATCTTAGGTTCATGAATTTGGATCCAATGGTAACTGTCACCCACATCATGTGGGTAATCAGTTCTTATGTAATCTTTGAGAAAATAAATAAATAAATAAATGCCCTTTTGGTAGTGCTTTCATTGTAATGGTGTGATCACAGACATAACGTTGCTTGTATACAGCTACCAAACATTTCGGTCAGTTCAGAGTGACAAAATAGGAAAAACAAATATCTGTGGTGTTAGTTGGCTTAATTATATGTGGTAATTGTTGACTGTTATGAAGACTTAATTTTCAGTTAAAAATGTTTTGGTTTTGTGTTGCTTTGTACCATATTGGCTCTTTATGCTAAAAGTTAAACTCATGATTTGTTTGTTTGTTGATTTATGGCAATAATGGCCAGATATAGGTGGAATAAATGGGTTTGTTTTTGATCACCTGGTACCACTTAATTTGTGTCCCATGAGTTATGTTAACATTTCATGAATTTGCATTTTTCAAGGACTTGGTTAAAAGTGAAATTTGCAAGAACACTGTATTGCAGACTTCATGACTCCATGCTGAATGTTGATGATGATGATTTATTATTATTATTATTACTACTACTACAACTACTACCTTCATTCTCTCCTCATCCTTCTGCCCGTGGGTGACTCTACACTGAGTGACAAGCCAGATGGTTTTCTGTACACTAGAAAACCATTTACTGTGCTGGGTGGTAACCATATAACCAAATTTTGGCTCCTGGTGGTTTAGTGGGTATTTACGGTGCTCCAGTCAGATTGAGCTGGTGAAGGTTTATATCCAAGGGGTTGTTGGGGTTTATTGCTCACGTAATGCCACTCAGGGATGAATGAGGCTGGTCACTCTCATCTTAAATGTCAGGACCAACTTGCCCATCCCCGGACTTCTACACTCCTCTGTGGGGCAACATAGGATTGGATGATGGATGGATGGATTATTATTATTATTTATTGTTATTATTATTTTACTGTTATTGTATATATTATTGTCACATTATTGTGGGGGTCTGAATTGTTACAGTCTGGCTGGTGACCTTGATTGGCTGACTAATACCAGTTTTGAGAAGGCCATGTTGTAATGGTGATGAAGCGTGTTATTTTAAACTTTTTTTTTTTTTTTTGTAATTCAGTGTTTTTTTTTTTTCTATCTTTCTTTTTTCTTAATAGATTGGCTGTTGCTATTTTCCTTACTATTTTTTCAAGGTAATATCAGGTATGATTTTCCTTGACTGGACAGCTATTACTGTACCAAATATGAAACTGCTGTGCTAGGATGATTATGATGATCAGTTGTTTTAGATTGGCTGTTTCTTCGATGTTATTATTGTTATTACATTAGTATTATTAGTGCTATAATTGTTGTGTAGTTGGTGGGGGTGCTCACCATCCACTCACTCGATGTAGTGCTGCTCTCGGGTGTCCACCTTCTCCTCTCCTTCATCTTTCTTTCCTTCCATCCTCTTCTGTCTTTCTTTCCTTCGTTCTTTCCTTGTCCGTCTGTCTATGGGTGACCTTACACTCCCTCTTCGGTCTTTCTTTCCTTCATTCTTTCCTCTTCCTACTGCCTGTGGGTGACTCTGCAGTGAGTGACAAGCCAAATGGTTTCCTGTACACCAGGAAACCATTTACTACGCTGGGTGGTAACCATATAACCAAATTTTGGCGCCTGGTGGTTTAGTGGGTAATTACATCGCTCCAGTCGGATTGAGCCGATGAAGGTTTATATCCAAGGAGTTGTTCGGGTTTATTGCTCACATAATGCCACTCAGGGATGAGTGAGGCTGGTCACTCTCATCTTAAATATCAGGACCAACTTGCCTAGCCCCGGGCTCCTACGCTCCTCATGGGGTAACATAGGATTGGATGATGATGAATGAATGAATGAATTATAATTTTTATTATTGTCATCATTATTATTTGTTATTTTGTGGTAGGTGGTGGTGACCATCATCCACTCACTTGATGTAGTGCTGCCTACTTCTTCCTTCACCTTTATCATTCTTTTTCTGTGTCTGCCCTCCTCTCTTCCTATTACTCTTATCTTTCCTGTCACTTTTTATTACTTTTTTTTTCCTTTTCAGGTGGCTTTACATTGAGTGACAAGCCAAATGGTTTCCTGTAAGCTAGGAAACCATTTACAGTGCTGGGTGGTAACCATATAACCAACCCATATGTGTTCCCTACCTGTCAACAAGTGGGTTGGTGAAGGGTTAGTGCCCCTCTCTGTAAAACAACTAACTCAACTGGCCACCCCGTATGGGAATATGGCGTCTGGCTATAGGTAGATAAGATTTTGTATTTTTATTTCAGGGTGATCTCAATTATCGCAAGCTAACTGGTGACCTAGACTGGCCAACTACAACTAAGTTTGAGAAGGCCCTGCAAGGCTTCAATGTGGCCCCCTTGGTGGCCCTGAGGACAGCCAAGGGTGGGCCAGTGGTAGGGTTAGCAGATGGCCAAGCAGATGAGGTGGCCAGCACTGTGTCAGATTGGAACATCTCTGGCAACTATGGAATGATTCAGCTTTGTACTTTCTCTTGATCATCAGGTTAACAAACACTATTGCACTATACTCATTTCACTTTAACTTGGCCTAAAGTTGTCATTTCTCCTTTTTGAATGCTGAACCGTATCAAGAAACTAAGATATGGCATTAGTCACAAAGAAATGCTGTGGAATGATCGTACTGCTGTAGCATTGTCTTTTTCTGCCATTGAGCTGTGGGAAATAAGCTGTTAAAGGACAAAAAAAAGAAATCTGGGCCAAGTTAAGATGAAAATAGTATAACAACATTGTTCTCACAGTCATTATATCGTCGAGTATTTATTGTTTTTCTAATATTTGATACCTCCCATTCTCATATCATGTAATATGTGCTCTTGTTGTTGAAATGTTGGATTTTCTTCACTTCTTGTATAATGTTGTTGAACCAGGTGATTTTATGGTTAATATGCATTGTTATTTAATAATGACAACTTCCTCTTTTCACTATCTGTGTAAGAATTGATGTACATCAAATGGCAGTGATTCTCACAGATGTTTCATTACTTGTGGTTGCTTCAAATACTGTATGCAGTATGCTATTGTGAGCCAGACGTTTCTGATTTCAGCTCTCTCAAATTAAAGAAAAAATCCAAAGGCTGATTTTTCTTTATCATTGTCAGAGTATGTTCTTTGACAGGAAAAGGCTTAGTTCATTATATATTGCCTTGCATGTATCATATTTTTTTAGTTTGTAACAGTTCTTCATGGCTGATTGTGAGAGTTGAAGGGCTGGTATGGAAGAGGAGATAGTTGGGTAATGTCAAATATCATCATTATCATGCCTTCAGATTTCTCACCTCCAGTGGTTTCAGGATATGGTACATCTGCTGGGAGTTTGGGATCATCTTTATTATTTCCTTAACCCTTTTGCTGCACTATATGGATCATGTATTTTATTGTCCTCAGATAATTTTATTTTGTTCAGGAAACTCGGCTACAGAAACCATCCATCCATCACATATTAGATTGTATTTAGCTCAACTCTTAGGCTGCTAAAAACAAAGTTTATACATAATTTTGGCCAATAACAGATGATTTTAGTGAGTTCAGGCAGTAATGTCACAGGAAATGGGTCAAATCCTACAGCATAGCATTCTGATTAAAATCTGGATGCCATGCTTAGAGATACCTTACCTTTGTTTAGTTATTCTTTACGGTACTGTGGCTTTACATATCAATGTGGTGCTTTGGTGTTTTTCTCTCTGGATATTCACCCTTTCATGGTGCTCTGGTATGCTATTTTTGTCTGTTTTTACTCTCTGTATGGCATTGCTTTGTAACTGGTCCCTACAGCCCTGTTTAGATGGGGTAAAATGGGATTGTTTTTTTGTTGTAACTTTAGTGGCATTAACCTTTTCAGTCCAGTATCTTGTTTTATTGATTTATTCTCACTACCTCCAGACAATTTAATTCAACTTTTGGGAGATCTCTCACAGTGAAGGGGTAAATAAAAGCTATATTTAACTTCTGCAGTTCAGAAACTTCATCCACAGCTGAATATAATAAACTGGAGATAGTAAGAAGAAAATTTCAAATTGTTATCTGTTTGAAATGGCTAACAGCATGTCCATATTTACAGGTACACATGGATATCTCTTTATCTCATCTTCCTTATATTATCCTCTTGATTTCTTTTATTCCTGTCATTTTCTTATATGTCTTCCCTACCTCAGTGCTTGTGAAAGGTCATTTAACACTCTGAATACAAGACTGAAGCCTCCAGTACTATCTAGTACACAAACAGAAAGAAGGAAGGGCTTCTTCTAATTACAGTTAAAGAAGAGAAGATGCTGTAATTTCACTGTGCTTTTAAAGATTTAGAAACTATCCTAAAAGTTTGTTGAGTTCCGAGACAGTGTTATGATATGGTGAGCTGGTCTGACCAGAGTTTTGGCTTGGGTTGTACGTAACAGCCTGACTTGTGTGGAATTATTGCTGAGTAATCACTGTTTCTGGCATTCACTTCATAAACTCTTGTGTGTCTGCCACCTTTACACCACATATCCCTCTCTTAGTATGGGTCCGTAGCCTCTCGGAACAATCCTTCCTTGTTACTTGGTGACAACCTACATTTTACCAGCCTTTGCATACTGTGCTGTGTTGCACCAAGCCATTATGTATGGTTTTAGTGTGTACTGAAATATCTGATGAAAACAAAATATATATATATACAGTAAGACCTCACTATAACGGACTAATTGGGGCTCAGGCCAGTCCGAAATATGCAAAATTCCGATAAAAGTGACATCCGAACTTACCCCTGCTAATCCGGACTTTTTCCGATATATCAGACATTAGTCCGGATTGCATCAGTGGTTTTCACCACCATTGCAGTATTGTACTGTGTTATACCTTCACTACATTAATCAAATGGTATAATAATACTGTACTGTGCACTGAAAAACATGTCTTTTACTTGTCTTATTGTTGTGAACATAGCTGAAGTTGTCAGGCAGTCCGGACTGCTTTCTGGCTTTATCGGACTTTTTCCGATATATAGGAGTTTAGTCCGGTAGCTCCTCGAGTCCAATAAAAGCGAATTCCGTTCTACTGAAGTCCGTTATATCGAGGTTTTACTGTATGTGATTGCAGTCGTATACAGTTGTTGTTGTTGTTGCTTAACCCTGTTCTTTTTTATTGAGTAGACCAGCTGGCTGTTGGTAGGTAACTGCACCTGTTGGGTCATCCCATATGTTCCCTACACTGATGATGATGTGTCTGCATCCTAGTGTGGCATGTGCTGTGCAGTGGTCTGTTATGTGTGTTATGTTTTGTATGTACAAAAGTAAAGCTAACTAAAGTGAGTGCAAAAACATTGTGGAATAATGGGTGAATTATAGCCACATACTGAACTTGTGTCTGTTGTTGAGAACACAGCAGTTTTAGTCAGGCTTGAAGCCTCCTTGGTCAAAGCGGGACTGAAACAGTGTACTGTATCCTTACAGTAAACACAGTTGCTGTTTGTGTATCTAAATCATCCATTTGAACAATGCACAGCAATGTGAAAAACAAAGCAATTGAGGAAATAAGACTTCTAAAGGAATATGTAAGATGTATGAGAAAGTAGCGATACAGATCATAATACAGATATCAGAATGTCTTGTGTCGGATAGGGACATCTTTGTATGGTGGCACTGATGTAACTGGATGGCTTCACTGCCTGGTTATGCAAATGTCCCTCAGGTTCTTTTCAAGTCCCAACAAAAAGGAGGTTAGTGGACTGCAGAACAGTAGTTTGACCCTGCAGTTCACCAGTTTCACATTAAGATAAGCCTGGGTTCAGAACAGTAATAATAACAAAAGAATGTCTAGTGAGAGATGAACAAGGTATTTTTTTTTTTTTAGGAGTGGTTGGAAATGTGTGTATATTTCAGATAATAGATAATCCATGCAAGAGGGACTGCAGTATACTGTATACAGATTTTGGAAAAGCATGACAACCTCATCTTTGATCACACATCAGTCTACTATTCATACTGTCGTTATAACCCCTGTAGCGTCTCAGCACTCACATCAGTATCCCATTGTGTCTTGTGCATATTTTTGATGACAGCAGTTCCATTCAGTAACTTATAAAATCATACCAATAAGGGATTTTTGTTGTGACAAGGTAGGTGTAGCCAGGGGCATAAGTTTACCGAATGTTCCATCACAAGTTCTCACTTCCTTCTGCGAGTGAACATCTCTAACCAGAGAAAGGTTTAATGTTTTTCTGGCCATAGATGATTCATTGATGTGGTGCATGGAGAAGGAAAGTAACAAACATGCCCTGAAGCCTAGGTCACGTGGACGTTTATCCCAGCTGAAACTGCCTGCAACACCACATCAGTGCAAATGATGGAAATTCTGCTAGAGTTGCTGAGATTTTGGCTTATGTTCCCAATTCTTGGCAACAGCAGTTTTCACGTGTACAGTGATGCTCCCCCCCCCCTTTTTTTTTAAATACAAATAAAGACTGAAGTTACTCATGACTGTACAGTATACTGCTAAATTATATTCCATTGTGTGGAGTGGCAGGGGTAGTAATTGCTGTCTTAAGCTTTGTAGGTATAGTAGTATTTTTTTGAAATTTTTGTCAGTGTTAAAACTTAAATGCTACCTATGAATTGATTATTGATGTACAGTAATTAGTAGTTCAGTGTACAGAAAACAGTCAGTTAATTATTCATAGGTAGATATACTGATAGTGTGATAGGATGTTATAGAAAAAAAAAAAAATTGGCTGGTGGGTTTGGTGGGCAGGAAAGATTGTACAGTAGTCAAGTCACACTATGCAGGTCACCCAACATCGGGACTGCCTTTCTCTCTCCTTTTGTTTCTTTTTCTGTAGATCTAAGAGTATGTTTTTTTTTTAAAGGAAGTCATGCAGATTGAAGCTAGAATATCCAGGGTATTACGGTAGTAGTTTTTTTTTTAGTGATGCAAAATAATCACATGGTGGTAGGTGGTGGTGACCATCATCCACTCACTTGATGTAGTGCTACTTACTTCCTTCACCTTTATCATTCTTTTTCTGTGACTTCCCTCCTCTCTTCCTGTTTCTCCCATCATTCCTGTAACTTTTTATTACTCTTTCCTTTTCAGGTGGCTTTACATTGAGTGACAAGCCTAATGGTTTTCTGTAAGCCAGGAAACCATTTACAGTGGTGTGGTAACCATATAACCAACCCATACGTGTTCCCTACATGTCAACAAATGGGTTGGTGGAGGGTTAGTGCCCCTTCTTGTGAAACAGGCAACCCAGAGACAAGGCTACCCCTTATGAGATTATGGCTTATGGCTATAGGTAGGTACTCGTAGATAGAAAGTACAGTAGTGACAAAAAGAACGCCTGGAGAGTGTCTGTGAGAGGGGGGAGATGGTGAGAGGGAAAGCCTTCCTTTGATTCGTCCTTGTTAACTGTGTATAATGAAACAGCATCTGAGGGATGTAATAGTAGTAGTGATGAGGCTGATGGTGGTGTGGTGACAGAGGAATGTAGTGGTGGTGGTAGTGGTTGTAATAGTGACAGTTTTGGTGATGAGAGCTGCTGTATTGTTGGTGCTGGTGATGATGGTGACTGTGGTAGTGTTGGTGATTAGGCCTGTGTTGATGGTAGTGATTGTGTTGTTTATGAGAGAGGTGGTGATTGTCATGGTGGTGGTAGTGGTATTAGTAGTGTGTGCTGGGTTGGTGAAAATAATGGTAAAGGTTATAATGATGGCAATGATGCTGAGGGTTGCAGTGATGGTGATGGAGTGGTTTGTGATGGTAATAGTAAGGGGCATGATGATGGTGTTAATATGAATAGTGTCAGGAAATGCAGTGTCAAACAACATAGGGTTTATATTTCAAAATTCCCCATACTCCCTTTTAGAAGATTGACCTTCAATTATTCATCCCCCGCTCCTCATTTTCCCGTAGAGAATCCTGCCTAAGTATATTAGTCTGCCGTTGATTTTATCCACGAACTTAAAGGTCACTTTCAAACCCGGGACTGTACCACTGAGCCATAAAAGGGATTAAAGAATCCCCCGAGCTAGACCTTACAGTGAGATCATATAGCCCCGCTAGGTAACAGGAGGGCGCTACCCCTCCCGGCACGGCAGTTCCAGGCGCGGCTGGAACTCGCGACCCCCCGGTCCCGAGCTTGATGCTCTACCTCTGAGTCACCGTGGCCCTCTCCACTGAGCCATAGGTAACTAGATAAATGATAGTCCATCATTGTTCATTAAGGATGAAACTCTAATGATGTTTCCACGCACGTTCCGTGGCAGTCAGCTATTTGTGATACCCTCGGACATACAGACAAGTGAAAAAATGAGGCCATTTTAGGCGTGCAGGAACTCCTATGCGTCTTTGAACATGTAATGCTTTAGGCTTACTAGCTTGACATAATATTCAATCACTAACCTGATCATGACAACGCTATACCCTGCTGTGAAATTAGATATTTCTTAGTACAATATAGTTATTAGGATATTGAGTGAAAGTGCATCAGCCGCAGCGGTAAGCCTTGCAAATACATAATCTCCATCCTCATATTTGCTCGGCAAACAAAATGGACCAGCATATGCATATTATGTGTTGTATTGGCGGGCGTGTGGCATTTTTCCTACAAAAGCCATGATTGCCTACAGGTTATCAAACCGGTGATATGCCATCAACAGCAGTGAAGCAATCACAGTGCATGTGATAAACTTTGGGAAAGGATGGGGTTGCTCCACAAGGGCAGTCTCAACCCTGTAGTAAGCGCCAGTTCTCCGAAAGAATTCACCAGTGCTCAAAATCTCCAACTTAGGACATGGCTGTTCGTAAGCTGTATCAGAACGATTGCACTATGAAACAGTTACTGTTACAATCACTGAAATTATAAACTCCCAGTGACAAATTTGATAACTTCAAATTTTTCTGCATTTTATTCCAGCTGATACATTTACACCTTACACAACACAAGAATACGTCAAGAGTTCATGATTATACACATGTAGAGGCAGATGTATACTTCGGGTTAAAGCATACGAGGAATTTATTACGCCCTTTGCTACTTAACGCAGTTTGGAATGTTTAGTATCAGTCTGTAGAAACTCGACAGAAAAGAAAAAAAAACGTGCGGGAGGAAAAGAGCTAGAGAGGCAATCGACGAGAGCTCGAATTCAGATTTTAGGTGGTTCGAAGCAGACGAAGTGTTCTTTCGCATCAGCAGCGCGGGGGAGATAAGAAGGGTGATCAGCAGTACGAACGTAGCTAGTGTCCAAGGGTGGTGCAGGTCACAGAACCTCCCTCCACAGATTCCAAATAATGACTATATTTCTCATTGGTAGACATATCTATTTAACAGTAGCGAGTGTTAACCACAAAATCACTACAGGTGCTCACAGCCAAATGATGGTGGAGGCGACATTCCAAATCCCAGTGGAAGAATCAACAGTATACGAGATAACGTGACGGTTCAGCTGACAGGGGCACAATGACTCGAAGGCTTTCTTCCACAAAGGTAAGCTAATGCTAATCTATGTTGTTACTTTTGGGACACGTAGTTGTAATTTAGAACACCGCCTCCACGTAGTTGGGCATAAGTGAGGGAGAAATGGGGGGGGGGGCTTGATGCTGGATCTTCAGTATTCTTATCCATCCTGATATGTTTTCATTGCCATTGGTAATAAAGGGCCGTATTGATGGTTTAGGAGATTTAGCACCTTTGCAGTTATTACAGTACGTATTTTACCTCCATATCTAATGCTAGTTATGTCCTTTTAATATCGACATAATTTCAGTAACATAGAGATGTAATGTGCAGAAGAAATTGCTAGGGAAAATGTTACGAAATGGAGCCCATCTTCCTTAGATATTTTGCTTTAGTATCTTTACGTGGTAGGTGGTGGCGACCATCATCCACTCACTTGATGTAGTGCTGCCTACTTCTTCCTTAGCCTTTATCATTCTTTTTCTGTGCCTGCCCTCCTTTCTTCCTATTTCTCCTATATTTCCTGTCACTTCTTACTGCTTTTCTTTCCTTTACAGGTGGCATTACATTGAGTGACAAGCCAAATGGTTTCCTGTAAGCCAAGAAACCATTTACAACGCTGGGTTGTAACCATATAACCAAACCATACGTGCTCCCTACGTGTCAACAAGTGGGTTGGTGGAGGGTTAGTGCCCCTCCCCGTAAAAAAAAAATAACTCAAAGTCAAATGGCCACCCCTTACGGGATTATGGTGTCTGGCAATAGATAGATAGATAGATCTTTACGTAGATTTGATATTGACGTACTGTCGTTCAAAAAAAGTATCCTTATTAAAGTGACGTGATTAATTTTGACAAAAAGGACGACGAAATATGGAATACTGACTGCTCGAATCGCACTATTTGTGGAGTCCTGGGTTCACGTGAGTAAGGATACTTTTTTGAGCGATAGTACAGTAATGTGAATGAATAAGAGAATACTTAAATCCAATTTGTTAATAAATTGGTGACGAGAAGGTGTTAGGAAATTTAAGAACGAAAATACGGCCTACTGTATGAAGTGATGAACACATGGGCCGTTACTTTGAAATATCGTACAGAGTTAGAGGCTACTTAATTGCTTTTTGATGAGCGGTTTATGTGATACCGAACATCTGTGCCGGGACTGGCCAACAGCAGGATCGGGAAGAAGGTTGAACAGCCCATTTTATGTTTGAAGTGTTAATGATGGCATTGTGATAGGTCGGGGGGCACCAGCGTCATCCACCCACTTGATGTATGCACAGATGGGTGTACACGGAGTGACAAGCCAGATGGTTTCATGTAACGACCATATAACCAAATGACGCCAGGTGGTCTAGTGCGTTAAATAGTTCCGACCGGATGTAGCCTGTAAGGGTTTCCATTGGAAGAGTGGTTGAGGTTTATTGCCCACATAATATGGCACTAAGAGGTCAGTGGGGTTGTTCACCCTTGCCGGAAATGGGTATGCCTCCGGACTTCTACGCTTCTGATGGGCTTGAGAAAATAGGTTGATGATGGATGGATGGTTAAGGACGGTGGCACTGGATACGTGTTTAATACTCGTATGATATGCTGGGATAGTTCATGCAACTTAATGTCAGATTTTCGTACTTATGCAGTTTATCTTCTGGAGCGTAGTGACAGAGTAATTCTTTTTGGTTACCTTCGTATTCGGGTGATAATCTTGAGCTGCACATGAGCATTCAAGATGGAGAGATGACAATTTTACTTTTGTTGTTGTTGTTGTTGTTATTAGGGGGAGGAGAATTAAAGAGCATTGGGACGTTGATTGGGATGTGCTGGATAGTGTTGGATGAATATACCTTGCGATGGTTTGGCCAGGTGGAGAGAAAGATGAGTGATAGACGAGTGCGAGTGAGGTAGGAGGGGAGGGGCAAGGAGAACTAGGATGAGATGGAGAGGTTTATGAGTAAGCGTGATTTGAGTTGCAGGAAGGGCAGACTGCTGGCAAAGGACAGGATGCCATAGAGGCAGTTTGTGATCCACCTGCGGGATTAACGTATGTGGGTTTAAAAAGTATATAATGCAGAATCATCGGACGTGAGGTGCAGCTAGTAGGAATGAGTCAACGGTAAAATTTTAAGTTTGGGATCCCCTCTACCCTCAATAGTGAATGGATCTCTCTCTCTCTCTCTCTCTCTCTCTCTCTCTCTCTCTCTCTCTGGGAGTTTTGAAAGGGGTGGGGCGGCGATCGAGCAACCTACCTTAACTTTCGCCACATTAATTTTCCTTTATATTCATTTGTAACGATAGGAGAAAACGACCACCAAATTCCGGGGATCTAACAGAGCCAAAAAGATCTTATCAACAGTATACAGGGGGAAAATAATCGATCTTGGCTTGAAGTTACATAGACTAGGGCAAGAAATCGCATATTATTCCATTTTATCTGCTTCACACACTAAGCATGTCCGTAGCTTTGTTCTCTGACGTATTATATCAAAGAAAATCATAGGGGCAGAGAAACACGCCAAGCCCTTTTCACCCTGGAAATATTACCCAGTTGAAAAAAGGCGAGAAGCAGAAGAGATGAATTGTTACAATACTTTTGACTGGATGGCTCTTGGTGGTGGTAGTAGTAGTCGCTGTAGCCCCAGGATCATCTGAAATGTGAACCTGGTGGACTGCAGGCTGAAGTTGTCCTCATGCAGTTCACCATCCTCTTTTAAATGGATAGGGAGGGAGGTGAGGAATGAATGTATAACAGGCAGAAGAGTTGCTCGGCTTTATCAGTGCCATCACGTGAAGACATCTCTCTTCAAGGCCGCACGGTACCGTTGCGTTGTGAGGAATAAACAAGGCAGGGTCCGGCACCTGTCTGAAGCCACGAGCGCCATACGCCAAAGAGGATCGATAAAGGAGGTCAGTGAGCCGAGAGTCACAACATTTGAAGCAGAGCGTAATGCGAGGAACGGCGGGGCTGAAAGGGGAGTGGCTGCGGAGTTATGTAAGATTCGAGTTTAAGCCGAGAACATGATGGAAGAAATTTTTGGACTCTGCTACAAATATGAAATTACCGATCTTATGGTAACAGAAGAATATGCAAAGAGAAACTTGTGCATTAGAGAGCATGGTGACTTTTGAAAGGAGCAAAAGAATGTGGACATTGAAAGGGAATATTGTGGGATAGAAAACGGAGACGCTGGACTGGAGAGACTGCAGTGGAACGCAGTCAAAAATATACGCGCTCGTGGAAATTGCTGTCGCTTTGTTTTGGGTGGCATAGGAGGTTCGTAACACCTCTTTCTTAGCGACTTACTTTTCATATTACACCATGCAAAACATTACTATTATGCAAAACTATATGTTATTTATATTGTTCTAATGTCGATATGGTTTGCACCAATAATATGCAGGAGAATACTGATGTGCAATGTGTGGAATGAGTCTCGAAGGAAGAGGTGTTACGAAAAATCCAAAGTTAAATTTACGACCCTAGAGCACACGCAGTTTTGAATCCCACTGCGGGCGAATAATTTTTAGCGAGTCCTTTTTGGGTGTCCTACAATATCTGCCTTCTGAATGGTGGTGGTTAGACTCGCGGACAAAGTTGGTTTCCTCCCACGTCCCTCCACCCAGCAGTGCAGTTGGGGACCTGGGTATAAATTCGATTGTTGTGTGTCGTATTCTAGGGGAAGGGTAGACATTATCAAGATTATATAACTAAATTAATGACCCTTCGTGCAGTTGATAGGCATTACTCAAACCGTCCTCTTGTCCTCTGCCATTTCTTAAGTACAGAAATCATAGATGCGGGACCATACGGGGCTTCGCTTGACCTTGCGTGTGAAAATTCTTAAACGTGACAGACTTACCGGGCCACTCCTGGAGAAGCTTCCGCATCTTAGATCCTTAGGAAGTGGATGGTGCATTGGTTAGCACTCGCAACTGGGTGAACTCGAGTTAGATTCCGGGCCTTGTACAGTTTATAAAATATTTCCATAATTTCGGTGACCAAAAAGTATAATTAGGGACCTTGACGTAACATTTTGTTATTACGAGTCATGTTCATTGTATTTTAAGATGTGATTGGGGTAGACAGAATTTTCTGCTTCAATTCTCATGCCCGTCGGTTTAGGAGGCTCCTTAACTCCTTTCTTTTAGCGATTTATTTTCCTTACTGCACCTTGGTACTCTCTTGTATGCTGCTCATATCATTTCCAAGACATATTACGTTAAATAACACACAAATGATTATTAACGAGCTAAATGCAGAAATAAACTGCTAAGGGAGAGTCGTTAGGGACCTTCCAAAACAGACGAGAATATGGACCTGTCTTTTTATGCCCTCAGTGGCTCCCTATCACCTCTTCCTAAGCGATTTATTTTGCTAATATCACCATACTCAGCAAAAATAACGTACAAAACATTACCAAGCCGTATCCAAAAATAAATCGGTAAAGATGAGGTGTTAGGGAGCTTTCTTAACCGCCGAGAATATTCGCTGGGTAGTAATTTAGGAACACGGATAGATAGGTGGATAGACAGAGATAGATAGATAGTATTGTCTGTCTGCCACTGAGTTACGTGAATCTCAACCAAAGGACGAAGATCTGGGCCACGTTAAGGTGAATGAAGTATAGTTATATGATGCTAGTCACGAAGAAGTGCTATGGAAGGGATGTGAAGCCGTTGTATTGTCTTTTTCAGTTGTTTAGGGAAAATAGTCAACAAAAGGACGAAAAGGTGATGCTAGTCATGAAGTGCTACGGAGAGACTGTGGAGCCGTATAGTAGTTTTTTTTTTTTTTTTTATGGTGAAAGAATTTTAAACCACACCTGTATATGAAAGGGGAATGTGAGCTGGGGGGAGGGCAGCGAAATGGCCGGGAACAGAGCGACATGGAGGCGATTTGTTTGTGGCCACCCCTTACGGGATTAAGGCGTCTGGCGATAGATAGATAAATGGGTACAGATACTTATATAAACTGATAGATGTAGATAGATAGACGTGTTTAGGATACCTTGTGTGGCTAATCCTTTCAGTCCGATTATTTTATTTTCGTTACACATTTCCAGTCAGTTTTGGAGGGAATTTTTCTCACTAGAAGCTCCCTAACACCTTTTCCTGATTTATTTTGTTTATCACACCTTATTGTCCTATATTACATAAATCCTTCAAATATCCCCTTGCTTTGCATAAATATCGTACAAAAGAATATTAACCAGCCTTATCAAAAAATAAACTGCTAAGGAAGAGGTGTTAGGAAGCTTCTTTGACCAACCAGGTTCGCGGCGGTTCATGAAGCTCTCTAACACTTCTTCCTTACCGATTTAGTTTGGGATACGGCTGGCTGTTATCGTTTTGTACGTTATTAATGCAGAGTATGATGATATTAGAATGAATTAAGTCACATAGAAGAGGACATGGTGTAATAAACAAAATAAATCACCTAGGAAGAGGTGTTAGGGAACCGACGGGAATACGGGCCAAAGCGACAGGTTTTCGACTCTTCGTTTTAACTTGACCTAAAGCTAATGGTAAATTATAACAAGGGTAACTATAATATGGTTCTAGTCACGAAGAAGTGCTACGGTAATATCAGGGCTGTAGTGTTGTTTAATTGCCGTATCTCCATCGTGAATGCTAAGCTATAACTGAGTAACTATGATATGATAGTAATCACGAAAGAAGTGCTAAGGAAATATCAGGGTTGTAGTATTGTTTTATTGACTCTAAGCTAAAGGAAATAAGCTGAAAATGGACGAAAATCCGTAAATTAATGAGCTATTGCATCGATTATGGCGCTTCCCCCCTCCCCTTCTCATCTTTTTCGCATTTGTAAGTAAGTGCTCAGTATCATCCTCTAGAGTGTGTACGTTTTCTGTACGTTTGAATCGTCTTTCATGGAGGCTTATTCTTCATTAACAATCTTAAGGTCAGGACAGCTTCAGTGTTCCATTCCAACCAGATTATTTTGTACAACCGAGAATGAGTCTGAGAATACGAGTGGCATTGACCTTTCTAAAATTGGATTACACCTGTTTTCCAGCAGACGCAAGACGAGTTTATCCATCAGTGAGTCATGCAGAAACCGTCTCAAGGCCAGGAAACGCTTGCATTCTACTCCGTCTAACACTAGTATTATTCAACTGAGAGTCCTAAGTGGCTGAGAATGATGTTTGGATTAACTTTGGATTGCGCTGCTGCAGTGGGCCATTGTTGTGCCATATGGGATGCACACACACAACAACGGCAAAAAAAGAGGAAGGGGGAGAAATGTAAACAGTTGAACGTGGGACCATTGAGGGGTGCCCCACTGAGGGAGGCAGGAGAGGGGAAGGGGGTAAACCTAAGTACAGTATGATAAAAGAAAAAAAAAAAGTTCGTCTGCCATTCCACGCCGTATGCTTAGTGGAATTTTAAAGTGGAATTTGGTAATATGTCCCTTTACATGTCCGAGTCTAACACACACAGCCCGTATTGTCGTTGGTTGAGAAAGTTCCGTATCATCTCTTCCTTAGCGATGTATTTTTGGGTATTGTTGGTTAATATACTTCTGTACGTTTTTTGTACAAAGTATGACGATGTTTGAAGGATTATTATAACAGAATAGGGCAACCGAGTGTGATAAGCCAAATAAATCGCTTAGGAAAATTTTTAAGGAGCTTCCAACGGGCCTAGCACAAAAAGGTTTGTATTCTCGTCGATTAAGGAAGCTCCCTAACACCTCTTCCCAAGCGATTTATTTTGCATATTACCCTTTACTATCCTCTTTTGTCATTAATCTTTTAGCTTCGAAATACAGTATCTCCTTTGCATTGTTCCGATGAAGGTCTGACATTTTACAGTACTATGCTCGAGACTTACAACGCAAAAAATATGAAAGATTATTATTATCCACGTCTGTTAGCTGAGAGTAAGAGCTTCGTATTATATCATGATTTTCGACGAACGAATTCAGTTATTTACCACAGAGAAGTGCATTCAAAGTGGAAAAGGCTTCGTGGCATTTTCTTTAGCGATTTATTTTGCATATTACCGTATACTTTAACATAGCTTTGTATGTTACTTAACTAGTTTTTATCAATTTATCCATCTGTTGTCATACGCCTTAATCCCGTAAGGGGTGGCCACAAACAAATCACCTCTATGTCGCCCTGTCCCCTGGCATTTCACTGCCCTGCTCCCAGCTCACACCCCCCTCTCTCATATACCTCTCCACTCCATCCCTCAATCTCATCCTTGGCCTCCCGCTCCCTCTCCCTCTCCTCCCCACCCCACCACCTCACTCACCTACACTCCATCCCTCAATCTCATCCTTGGCCTCCCGCTCCCTCTCCCTCTCCTCCCCACCCCACCACCTCACTCACCTACACTCCCCTCGTCAGTCTCTCACTCTCCATCTCTAGTTTTTATATAGTCATAATATACATCAATACCAGACATAAATGTATTGAGGTGTAATGTGAAGATAAAATCGCTAAGGAATAGGTGTTACAAAAATTTTCAAAGCCACGTAGAATATGCGTCTCAGGTTCGAATTCTCGCCGGATAAGGAAGCTTCCTAGCACATTCTTGGCGATATATTTTTGGACACGGTGGTTAATATAAAACTGTATGCTATGTGTACTGAGTTTGGTGGTACTGGAATGACTTAAGCATGTCCTTCACACTCCTTCCTTGCGCATCTAGCCCATGGGCAGAGAGACATACCGAGCCTCTCTCAGCTTTGGAATATTAGCCAGCATAGGAAAGTGGGAAGTTAGAAAAGATGAAATAGGCGACATTTTGGTCAGAGAAGGATACCAAGCCCCTCTCAGCTTAGGAATATTAGCCAGCAGAGGAAAGGGAGAAGTGCAAGAGGTGAAATATTAGACAGAGAAACATAACAATGCTCTCGCAGCTTAGCAATGGTAGCCAGCACAGGAAAGGGAGGAGGTGAAATATTAGGTGAACTTTTTTTTCCGACTGTATCTGGTTCTGTATCTAAAGTCATATTATTATTGTTACTATTACTATTACTACTACTACTACTACTACTACTACTATTATTATTACTACTACTACTATTGAAACTACTACTACTGTTATTATTATTATTTCTTTTTTGCTTTTTTCCTCACTCATACAGCTACCATACACTTCACAACCACACTATGATAGGGCCCTTATTCTCGTTAGTTAAGGAAGCTCCCTAACACCTCTTCCATAGCGATTTATTTTTGGATACTTATGGTTAATACCCTTTTGTGTTATTTATGTACAGTATGGAGATATGAGAAGAATTTGTTTTACAGAGGAGGACAGTAAGGTGTAATAAACAAAATAAATCGCTTAAGAAGAGGTGTTAGGGAGCTTATGGTAGTAGTATTAAGTCACGATTCTATGACTCACTCTAAGATGAATTTTATGGTCTGGTGTTGAGAGAGAGGGAGGGAGAGAGGGAGGGAGGGAGGGAGAGTAGCACAGAAAAGATAAAGTATTGTATTGGTTGTTGAGTATATGCGAGAATGGTCAGTGTGAGGGCAGGGGAGGAAGGGGGTAAGGGTGGAGAGAGACAGAAGCAGACAGACAGATAGAGAAACAGACACAGACAGAGAAGCAGACAGACAGGTAGCGAAACAGACACAGACAGATAGAACAGGCAGACACAGACAGACAGAGAAAAAGAGGAAACGACAGACATGCTCGTACAAAAAATGGAAACGACAGGCAGAAAAATATAGAAAGAGGATGCAAAAGGATAAAAATTTGAGCCAGGTTAAAATGAAAGAATTATAGTTTAGATATTCTAGACTACACGAGTAATCGTATCATCATGAACTGCTTCTTAGGTCACGTCCACACCGAATGCGTGCTGGCTGAAATTTTGAGCCATGGATTATAGTTCGAGTAAGGGTATGAACTGTTTCTTAAGCCGCGTCCACACCAAATGCGTGCTGGTGAGGGCGGCAGTTCTCACCCGCCCGCGTCCAGTGAGGCTACGTGTGGGTTACAGCAATTCAAAATTCCCGGCAGCATCAGCAAGCATTCGGTGTGGACTAGACCTTATGCCATCTGTTAGCGCTTGCAACTACAACCTTAATATTGGACCAAAGGGCCGGTATTATCGCCGGGTAAGGAAGCTCCCTAACACGTCTTCCTTAGCGATTTATTTTTGGATTGGTCGGTTAATAACTTTCTGCACGTTGTTAATGCAGAGTATGGCGATATTGGAAGGAATTGTGTAACACGGTCAGTAAGATGTAATAAGCAAAATAAATCGCTTAGGAGAGAATGTGTTAGGGATCTTCCTTACCAGCGAAAATACGAGCCAAGGTGAGAAAACTTGCTACTTCTCTCTTGCTGGAGTTAGAACTAGAGAATGAGAAACGAATATGAGTTTACAATGTGTTTTGGTGGTAGGTGGTGGCGACCATCATCCACTCACTTGATGTAGTGCTGCCTACTTCTTCCTTCATCTTTATCATTCTTTTTCTGTGACTGCTCTTCTCTTTTCGCCTATTTCTCACCATCATCCACTCACATGTTGTGGTGCTGCCTACTTCTTCCTTCATCTTTATCACTCTTTCTTTGTGCCTGTCCTCCTCTCTTCCTATTTCTCCCATCTTTCCTGTCACTTTTTATTACTCTTCTTTCTTTTTCAGGTGGCTTTGCATTGAGTGACAAGCTTAATGGTTTTCTGTAAGCCAGAAAACCATTTACAGCGCTGGGTGGTAATCATATAACCAACCCATACTTGTTCCCTACGTGTCAGCAGGTGGGTTGGAGGAGGGTTAGTGCCCCTCCCCGTAAAACAACAAAGACAAACGGCCACCCCATTTGGGATTATGGCATCTGGCTAGAGAGACAATGTGTTTTCTGTTTGCGTTTTTTTTTTTTTTGGGGGGGGGTAAGGTGCTTTGGAAACACACCCGTTGTTGTGGTGATCGGAGTGACATTTTCGGATACATATATATATTTGATTCCTCGTTATAATTCAGAGCTGTTTGGGTAGGAAGAACGGGAAACGTGGAAGGTACTTGGTTTCCCTCCTTGTTACATAAAAAGGAGAGAGAGAGAGAGAGAATTTTTTCACCTTAACTTGGCCTAGATTTTCGTCCGTTTGAAGCTTATTTCATGTAACTCAGTGGCAGGAAAAGACAGTGCTACGGCTCTATATCCTTTCCATTGCACTTTTTCGTGACTAGTGTCGTATTCTAATGTTAATTTACTGCTACAAATGAGTATTTAAGATGGAGAGATGGTAATTTTTGGCCAAGTTAGAGTGAAAGGAGTATAGTAGACGAGCGAGCGAGCGAGAGAGAGAGAGAGAGAGAGAGAGAGAGAGAGAGAGAGAGAGAAGTGGTTGTCTAGCACAGAAAGGAGAAAGTGTTGTATTGGTTGCTGGGTAGATGCGAGAATGGTCAGGGTGAGGGTAGGGGAGGAAGGGGGTAAGGGTGGAAAGGGGGGCAGGGAGAGAGAAGTGTTGTGGGGGGGGGGAAGCACAAAAGAGAAAGTAGTGCGAGGGAAGAGTTCGGTGGGAAGGAGACTGGGAAAGCAGGTGTTACGGAAAAGGAAGAAAGACTGGCTACAGGTACACTCGCAATATAATAGTTATAATAGTAATAGTATAAACCCATCCCCGGCAGTAATTTTAGTGCTGACACATAAACACAACAGGATATCTAGTCAAAGATGTCACATATCAGATTGGGTGAAAAGTGACGATTTTATGCCCATTTGAAATTTTAGGCCCGACCCACCTGACACTGACCCCCCTACCGCTAACTGGGGGGTGACCCCTCTGATGTAATGAGGCATGTTATAGGATGCAGATTTGAAAGATGCACATTTAGGTTTTGGTTTCATGCCTATATGACTAATCTGGAAGAAGTTATGGCTAAAAAACATTTTTTTATTTTTTACGTTTTTGGGCCTACAGGCTGGGCCTTGGCCCAATTTGGCCCAAAATTTAATCATGTGATCAGAAGGTCACAGCCCATCATCCCTGTAATTTTTGTCTATATCGCACCAGTTTTCGCGTAAAGTTGTTGACAGACTGACAGACAGACAAACCGAGTAAAAACAATACCCGTCCCCGAGCCCCTACGGGGCGGGGACGGGTATTAATAGTAGTGATAATAATAGTAGTAGTAGTAGTAGTAGTAGTAGTAGTAATGATAATAATTAGTAGTAGTGGTGGTGGTGTAGTCGTCCATTTAACTAACTTCATTTCCATTCAGATCCATTCACAGCCATTCAGGTCAGTGTAAATACATGCTAAAGTCAGTTTATTTTTACTTGGCAGAACTGGGCCCCTCCCTCAGATTGAATACCAAGTCGTGGTTGCATGAAATTCGAAGAGCCTGTGAGGTACAAGTGAGTCTCCTCGGTTACTAGTCAGAACAGCCCTCCACCCTGACTAGATCTGGCCATTGAGCTGAAAGGGGTTACTCTTCGTTAGATTAGAGTAAACTGGCTATATTATTATTATCATTATTATCATTATTATTATTAGTAGTAGTAGTAGTTTAGATCATGGGTATCAAAATGTGAGCCAAAAATAGTCTCTATCACATAATTTTTTAATGCAGTAATAGTTCAGTTTTTCAAGCTCTGTCAGATCCCCTCAAGACCGAATCAGGTCAGCACTGGTTATTTTAGGTCGCACATTTAAAGACGTGTGCCTGAATCAGCCTAATATTTCAGGTCTATGTGGGATGGGCAGGATAGGCTGGGGTGAAGGCGGCTGGTTGGATGAATGGAAGAATATTTTGTGGGGGTGGTCCGTGTGTTGGCTGGTTCCTGTCGCATTTGTTTTTTATGATATTGACCCCATTATTCAACCGATGGCATACACATAACTCTAACACACACACACACACACACACACACACACACACACACAGCCATTATAACACTGGCTTTCACATGCATCTCTTCCTGTAAACAACCCTTCCTCATTCTTATGTCACCAGCATAAGGAAGGGTTAATTCTTGGGCACGGATGGGGGAAAGTGGCATGGGAGGAAAAATGTTTTATAGAATTATTTTAATGGTAATATAGGTGGAGTCAGGATTAATTCAAACATGGTAATTCTGCTGGGAATCACGTTCCCCCCCCTTCATTTTTTTTTTTCCAGTGCTGGATTCTTGCACTGATTCTTGCTGTCACTCTACCTCCGAGAAGGTCTGGTCCTGCAGTGACCTTCATTTGAACTGAGACATCCAGTGGCGTCGCCAATTCTCCACAAGTGAGGGACGGTGGGACCAACCCTTGTTTTGTGGGTGCTCACTTTTACAGTCTGTGCACATTAACCCTTGAGTCCGGATATATAATTTTGAATTTTATCCTTCCCAGCTATTTGTATGCGGCATGTGTTAAGAGTGTAATGCTGTATGGTAGTGAGACCTGGGCAGTAAAGGAAAAGGATATTCGTAGGCTCAAACGTACAGAAATGACAGTGATTGGATGGATGTGCAGTGCGTCCTTGAATGCGAGGCCTGGAGGGGCTAGGTTTACGATGGAAGAGTCAAAAGGAAAGATGTGACTGGAGTTTAATGGTGTGTGATGAGGAGGGATAGGCTGGGATGGTCTGGACCTGTTGAGAGGATGGGGGATGATAATTCGGTGCAGAAAGTGAGAAGTGTGAACGATGGGGATAGGGCTACGAGAGGCAGACGGAAAAATGCCTGGGACGAGGTTATAGTGTGTGACCTAAGGGATAAAGGACTGAATAACGAGGTTGCCAGATATCAAGCAGCATGGAGAGCCGCCATTAGGTGTCCAAGGCAAGCATGTTGGAGACTTTGTAAACGAAACGAAACGATCTTTTTTTTTTTTTTAAGTTTAGGATAGACTTTTAGAATGAGTGGGCGTTAGATACACTTATTAACCACCCTTCCGTGTGTGAGGCCTTTCGTAATTTAAATAGAGCCAGGTAGCGGGAAGAATAAACTAAATGGACAGCACCCGGATTCAGAAGGTTAAATAATCTGATATATGAAATGGGGCAGTAGTCTGATTGTGGATATGAGCACCCCCTCCCCTCAAGCTACGCCACTGACCTTAGCAGAACAGAAATATGTTGACTGGGGGGAAGGAGTGGACAGGATGGGGAAGGATGGTGGTGCGGCATGACAGGGGCAATACACCCTGTGAAGATGGGTGTTGTACGTCGGCCGGTAAGGTGTGAGTGAGATTTCTACCAGGAATTTGAAGGAGGTGGGGGGATAAAATAGGTGGGGTAGATAGAGAACTGGGTACGACGGGTTATGATGTCAAGATTTTATTTTTAAAGGGTTTCCTGGAATCGCCCTCCCTCTACCGAGTTAAGCATATTATGCAACTAGCCGCGTATATTTTTTTTTGACAGATTTCAAGTATTTAAAATTTTTGAGAGGGTCCCTGCAGAATCATGAAACTTTTTTACTTTTTCCTATTCTCTGTTAAGACGAGGATGTTTGCACTTTGGAGGCCTCCCCCTCCCCCCCTCCCTCTGTCGTGGATTCGCAAGCTTAAACCAACTCTTCGAAAATTTGACTTATTTTTGCTACAAGGATAAGGAAGGCGTTGAATTGTCTCAGGTTCTTCCTGTTAAAAAATTTGACAAAGAAAAACTCGGAGTATCTTATCTTTCGAAATGGACAAAAAGAGAATGCTTAATTTTTTCATATCCTTTATTCTTCCCACAAAAACAAACCTGAGTTATGAGAAGGAAGTGTGTGTGTGTGTGTGTGAATCCACTCTTATAGCGTGAGGTGGGCTAGAGTACATTGTGAGGGGGAGAGGATGTATGCTGTGTAGATGCTGGAATATAATTAATGATGTGGAAATAGGTGGGATGGGCTGAGGCAAGAGGATGGGACACGTTGGGATGGTAGTGGGGCAGGGCGGCAGTGTAGGTTGGATTGTATATGAGTGTGGTGAAGGTTTTAAAAATTTGCTGTTAGTAGATTGATGGATGAGGAGGTAGAAGAAGGTGGGGGTGCGTAGACTGGACAGCACTGGCGCAGTGAAGCTTTAAAAAAGGGGTCCTGAGAAAAAAAAAAAAAAAAGGAAAAAAGCTAAGATATGCTGCTCCCATATACCTAAGCCACAGACTAAGGCGCCTTGATACAAAATTCTGATAGGATTAGTTCAACAAGCTGTCAAGGACATTGATAACAGCACGTAAGATCTTGGCACGAAAAACAAAGTGAAATGATGCGCTTTTAACACAGGCTTAAGATGGAAAATACTTGAGACATGAACTGGTCGTGGAAGTATGTAGCACAGACTCGGAACGTAAAGTTATGCAGTGTTGTGACAATGCAGTATCTTACGTTTGCACCGTACGTACTACAAATTTAGTACGAGATGTCATAATATTGACTTAATCTTTCAGTAAGAGGTTTTGCATAGTTTATTATGCAGGGAGAAGGCGGGAGTGTAAGTACAATCAGCGAGAGCACCCGTGTATGGGTTACTCACCCACCATGCCTGCCTCCTGTCTTCCCTTTAACTTGCTCGCAACCTGACCGATCAGCTGATTTCGCGACCTTTGTATGTGCTGGAATTTTCGTAATGTTGGATTATTTAAGCGTATAAACAGCTCCTAAACTATACAGATGTGTCATTACGCTTTAGGCTATTTCTTTTAAGCAATTTGGACATGGGTAATAACCCGTTTTTCCTATTTTCGCGGACTTTGGGGAGTTGCGTCACGAGAAACTTCAGTAGTAAGAAGATATGTTTACGTCTGTAATTTATTTCTTTTAAACACGACATCTAAGGACTTAATACAGTGAATTCTTATGAACAACATGCAAAAGAATGTTGTGCATTTAAATATGGCGGGTATAAGCAGTGTTGCGCAGAGAAGATGCTGAGGATGGATACTCGGCAGGCCGCAGTCAGCTTTACAACTATTAAGACTCGGATCCGCTCGGGTAATATGACGTCAGGCTCGGGTCCTGAACCTCAGCCAACGAGAGTGGAGAGTTGCAGCACGTGACTCAAACTGGCCAATGGGGCGGCCGGACTCGCGCAGGCACACTCGCTCCCAAACTCTGACAAGCGTAGAAAAAGTTTTCACTGTGAGCCGCCATTTTGGTTTGACTAGTACTCGGCGCAAAATATTTTTGCGACCGAATAATGCAATTTTGTGTGAACATGGACGGCTAATTTTATGGCCGCAATGTAGCAGGATGTGTGATCTGTACATATAGCTATAGAAAATGTGATTATAATAGAGGATTTTTGTGTGTAAGGTGAGTGAAGTGTCGAGGCTGCGGTCAGTGAAGCTGCAGAGCTCAGTTGTGAAATCCCACCAAGGAGATGTCTGCCTCGCAAAGTTACAATTTTTCCGGCGATCCGTGGCGGATGCCTACTTAAAGTGGATTAATAGATATAGTGAATTGTAATGATGCAATATGAGTGGCGCGGGGACGCTTTTAGGCCAGGATTGAGTGTAAAAGTGGAGTGTAGTAGACGCATCGGTTTGTGTTGAGAAGCGTGTTGTAAACAAGGACGCCATGGCGGAGCAGCAGCTGGGCACCGAGCCGCCCAACAAGCGACCCAAGCTGGACTCCTTTCCGGCATCGGACCCCACCGGTGAGTTATTCACGGCCATCCTCGGGGCCAAAACTAACTTTTAAGGACGGTAGAGTGTGATATTGGCCAGGCAGAGAGGAATGATTGCGGGGTCACCTGAGTGGTGTAGTACAGATCGTACCTGGCCGAGATACGGGGTGGGAGGTCGTGGGTTCACACACCACTCTCACCCCGCCTCCTCAGCCTAATTTCCCCCATAATATCCACCATTAAGACCATTTCTCCCAATTTTATGCCACTCTAGGCGCCTGCATGGCTTGAGAAATGTCAAAAAAGTTGAGTGAAGATTGTGATGGTGGTGTGACTGCATGACACTACTTCAGGATAAGGTTTGTTGTAGGAAAAGAAGTGATAATGAATGTGTAAGTCTGGGTTATTTCGCCTGATGATGATTAATTGATATTCTGTACGTAATAAGAATAGCACAAAGGTCACTTAGAGTGGCTTGCAAAGAGTTTCTTGTTATTGTTATGACATGAGTTGCCTGCAGCTGATGTGAAGTCCTGTTGAGTTTGACATTAAGTACTAGCTTAAGTGATCTTTTGACAGTCCTGTTTATGTATGGTTAAGAAAAAGTGCTTGGTACTGAATGTTCTTGAAAGAAAATGAAGAATTTCTGACTTTTAAAGGAGATTTAGTTAGTTTTATGAGGACTTAGGAAAGACTATGTGGACATTCACTTTGTATTAAGTTGTCACAGTCAGATATGTTTTAGATGGTCAAAAAATGTATACTATTTGATTCAGGTAAATATAGGGTAGTTATTTACTAGTGACTGACTTCCAAAAGATGATGATAATGTTGGACTCTTGTTTCTTCATCATGGTAGGAGAGAAAGTACCTCACTGATCAACAGCTTAACTTTAATTGAAAATATATGATATATTTCTTGTGATGGTACATGTGTATCTATATTTGCATGTTTTGGCACAGTAATTGGTGTCTTGTCAAGCATTTTAAAAACTTCCTGATACCATCGTAAAATTCTGACGTGAACACTTTCTGAAGCCTAGTTCCTCTAGTATTCCCAGTTTTAGGAAATTATTCAGAACAGTATTGCTCCTGTGAGCTAGATTTGCTAGATTTTTTTTTTTTTTTTTTTTACGCTAGGAACTGTATCAAGCATAACCCATCCTAACCAAACTTAATACCGTATACTTCACAGGGACAGTGTTCTGAATAATTATGCAGAACTCAATATTTTATAATTATGAGTTTTACAGTGTGTAGTGATCCACATGACTGAAATTGCTGTCTCTACTTATATTTTCTTGCAAACATTGACACAATGGACTACCGTATATAATCTTACTGTTACTGTTCATTGCATTGGCAGCATTATAGGCTGGTCTTTTATACAGTTTACAGATATCCCTTGAGGAATTTTAGTTTTAAATTGAACCACTTATAAAGACATTGACAGAAAAGAATTACTGTGGTAACCACTAGATACTATGCTCATATGATGGTACAGTATTGCTTGTTCCTATTATATGTTTCTTACAGACTTAAATTGCCATCCTTGAATAGCCTATACTTTCAGAAACATAATCAGAATTGCTTTACAAGCTTCTAGGATTGACTGACATGTAGAGAACGTGACAACACTTTACGTAGAATTGCATTGCATGTTTGTGCTGTCAACCAGACTTTTAACAGTTGGGGTTTGGATTACTTTGCATTCAGATCTAGTTTTGTTACCGTAGTTGTCAGTATGATTATGTCTGTTTCTCTTAACATGTACATATCTGCATGTATAAATATGGCATCTTTTGTATTTATGTAGTTAGTAATTTATTTAAATTAGACTGATATGTTGTGATTGGTAACAGACCTTGTAGCAGCCCAGTGAAATTGAACAAATCATACTCTCCAAGTGTGATTGCTGAACCAGACTTGGAGTAATAAACCTCAAGTATATTATACTTGTTCAGCTCATAGACCTGAGAGGGCTACGTTGAGTTTGACCTTTTTCATAACCAGCTACAACAGGTTGTGATTATTCTTGCAGAACCAGAAAGTGGAAGAATATCCTTACTGATACCTGACCTATCACAAACTGACCTGACCTAGCCCAGCCCATTCCGGCCAAAACTAACCCAACCCAACCCATATGTACTTCAGTCAGACCTTTGTAAGCTGGTGATATGTTAGGTTAGGTTGTTACAGTTTTCAGTTATGGTTTGGTTAACTTTTTTTTTTTTTTTTTTTTTTTTTTTTTTAGAACAAGAATTGGTGGCACAGATTTGCATAATTGGAATGTCTTGGTGTATGTTTATGTGTAGTTCTAACAGTTTAGTTGGGGAATGGTTGGTTTTCTTGCTAATTTAGATATCCAAGCAGTCTTTTTTTTTGCAGTCTTTTTTTTTTTTTTTTTTTTTTTTTAAGGCAAAGGCTTCACTTGATAGCCCATTCCATCAGACCCGTCAGCACTAGCTTGTCACATACATGTTCATATGTCACCATTTCTGTAATGACAACCACCATCCTCTTGTGTACATGCTAGGGCTGTTTCATTGACCTTATGCAGTTGTTTTTGAAGTAATGATTCCCGTGGTAGTAATAGTCTCACCTACACATATGAACAGGTAAATTTTTTGGTACACTATAGGAAGTCCTTGTTAGGTCAGCATTTTTATTGTCTTTTTTGCTGTTAGCTCTTTCTTTAATTACAGAAATATTGCCATACAGCTAATTTGCCGGTTTCCTTAAATTACACCACCAGATGTAGGCTATAGAAAGATGTGATGTTTTGGAACACATTCCAAACAAACAACAAGGACCATGTGTATTTTGTAGTATATAAAAATCTAATGGTTTTGAAGATGGGAAGCGTATTCTTTACAGTAGTAAGAATTTGGAAGTTGCTTAACAGATAGGCCTACTGTAAGATTGGGTGAGTTCATTTTTTTTTTTTTTTAATTTTTTTTTAATGCTTTTTAAATTAAAATAAAAAACTAACATTTCATCATATTCTTGTTACTGTTTGATGTATAAAATTTTAGCCCTTATAAACCCCGTGACAACAGTACATCCCCCCTTCACAGAAAGTCATATCTGGCAAGAAGAACATGAAAGAATACAGTATTGGATTGAAGAGATTAAGTGTGTTTTATTCTGTTGATCTAGTGGGTTGTTATTGTCAAGTAAAATTCAGGAACCCTCATACTGCAGTGGTACCTTGTGAGAAAATGTGTTTGAAGTTACAACGTTGAGTGGGATGACTTTGGACAAGTGCAGCCTGTGTTACTGTAATCTGGTGGCTCTTCATTTTAGTGCTTTTTTAATCCCCCCAAAATGGAAAAACTGACAACCAAAAATTTCTCAAAAATGGAAGAATTCTAAGGAAGGGGAACTATTTCTAGGAAATTGTATCATGTGAATATAATGCTGTATGATTGTATTGAATGTTCCCGTTGTTATGCAAACATTTACTTGCCAAAAAACATGATGTGCTTTAGAGAAGCATTGCCCTCCCACCCCCCTCCAAAAAAAAAAAAATGTTTTACCAGTTTTTCATACCAGTTTCATTACATTTGGGTGTGCAGTGGAATACTATCAACTGAGTGCTCTTTTTAATACTGGTATCACTAGACCTGGCAGTGATTGTAGTGCCCATGGTAGTGTTTTCCATATTGAATGTTAAGTTGATGGAAGATGAGTAATTATTAAATTTGGATAAAAGAATGGAGTGTCACACTTGTGAGTGTCAAAATGTAGGTCTTTTCATTGTCTTAGAGTTGTCATGTTGTCATAACTACTGTATACGATACTGATATACATTCACCCCATCTCTTAGCTAGATGGAAATTAAGGTTATGATGGTGATGATCATGATCGTTAAAATCTTTTTTGTGTAAAGTACTGGTATTTATTATGAGTTTTGAAGATAATGATTAGCATACGAGATTAGAGAGGGGGAAATGTGGTGGGGGGTGGGGGCAAGTCTTATAGCTACCGTGTCTAATGTTTTTCGTACTTAACAGTGTTGTGGATAGGATCCAGAAATTGGAAGAGGAAAACAGCACTGTATAGCTAAATAGAACTGTTACGAGTTTCTAGCAAAATTGGCATTACTTGCAGTCACTCATCAGTTAAACCTCTTGTATTTGCAGCTGTATCATATTTCACAGGCATGTTATTACTGGTTGCAGCTATTTCCATATGTCTCCCTCCATACTTTAACCATTTGAAAACAGTTTTTACTGATTTTTTTTATTTCTACATTTTCACACATTCAGTTAAGACACAGACATACCTACATTATATCATATATCTTAGTCCCCTGCGCCCCTGACTCACGAGCTTACCCTTACACTGTATGGCAGGGGTCAGCAGCCTTTGATGGACTGGGGGCTGGAACTGCTCTGTAACCCAGCTGGTGGGCCATATCTTTTGAACTACTGTAGGCCTAGGCAAGTTGAAGACTACACCCTCCTTGAGTAATAATAATACTGTAATAATAATAATAATAATAATAGTCCTAATATACGAATATATGAACATAAGTTAAGAACAACATTAATTCAAAGTGCTGTATATATATATATTCATGTTATTGTTTGTTGCCCAGGCCAGATTATTGCATTGGACAACAGTTTTTGCATACAGGTATCTGGCAGTGCTCTGTCACTGAGCGCTGGGTGCAGCACATCGTAGCCTCATAATCTGAGCTCAAGTCTTCTCGAATGCACACTTTTTCGAACAAACTAACTTTAATGTTTGTCATCGTGATTGACAGCCAGTAAGACTTACTGGTTTTTCACTTACTAAGTAAAAAATGGAAATATTTTGTCAGTAGGTTATATGGGACATACTGGCAGGCCGGTCAGATTAGGTTTATGGGCTGGGCCAGGTCCGCCGGTTGTAGGTTGCTGACCCCTCCTGTACCTGGTATGGTACACTGTACTCTGTTTTTACCGAGTAGCTATCCATTCTCTTTGTGTGATCATCCAACATACTCTTTTTTACCCTTGGATCATAAGAGCTACATATACGTTGTCTTTTCCATCAACTAAACGAAGGTACTGGTAAGTTGCTTTTTTAAATACCTTATTCCACCAACTTCTCTCCATTCACTAGTGCATCATGTTGACTCTCATTTCATCCAGATAGCCATCACATTTTTCTTCCCGACATCAGTATCCAAACCTCACCACTCACAAATACAGTATGGACAAAGTTCTTAACCATTAATTTGTCAGCACTGTTACTTTCATTTTTGTTACTTATTTTGGTCTGTCTAAAATCATGTACAATACTGTACAGTACACAATGTATCATTTAGTTTCGTTTCGTTTTTGAAGGCTCCAACATGCTTGCATGCGTCGGCCTTGGTCACCTAATGGCGGCTCTCCACGCTGCTCGTGTTCAGTCCCTTAACCCTTAAGTCACACTTAATGACCTCGTCCCATGTCTTTCTCGGTCTACCCCTCCCAACCCCTCCCCCAATATTAACACCTCTCACCCTCTGCACCCAATTATCATCCCCCATCCTCTCCACATGTCCAAACCACCTCAGCCTACCTCTCCTCATCACAACACCAATACACTCCAGTCCCATCCTACCTCTCAACTCTTCTATCGTAAACCCAGCCCCCCCAGACCTTGCACGCAGGGACGCACTGCACATCCACCTAATCATTGTCATTTCTGTAGGTTTAAACCTGCGAAGATCCTCTTCCTGTACTGCCCAGGTCTCACTACCATACAGCATCACACTCCTAACACATGCTGCATACAAAGGCCCCTTAGCACGTAAGGAGAGTCCCCTCAATGTCAGGAGAGGCAACAGCTCCCTGAAGTTCTTCCAACCACTTCTCACCTTAGCAACCAAGCTAACTCCAGCCCCACCTCTGGCACATAACATGTCTCACAAAACAAAACTCCTCCACACACTCAAGAGACTGGTATTTCATTAATCACTGCTACTGTGAATTGTCTACTTGCATTTGTCCCTCATTTTGGTGGGCATGCAGTACTAATCCAGCAGTGCAGTCTCACTCCTTTTCTGCCCAGCTGTCTGATGCAAGAGTTAACTGATATTTTTGGTCCTTGGATACCATACACAAGTGGACAGCTATGGAACTGTCTACCTCAGTCTGTATTTCCCCCTGCCTATGCCATTAAGTCTTTTAAATGTAGTGTGTCATGGTATCTTCAAGTGAACTTCTTTTGATATTGGCTTACTTTGGTTAAATTTTTCTTGGGAAAAGATGACCTTTTGCAGGCTTCCAACTTTTCATTTTCTGTTCTTTGCTGTAAAACTACAAGTGTACTGTAATGAAGAACCATATCCGTGTTTCATCCATAGCTATACTGTTACTGAACTACGGTACCGTACAGTACTGACATGGATCGCCCATTCATTCTTTCATTTTAACTTCACCAGGTTTCCTTCCACACAATACATACAATAGACCCTCCATAATCCTTCCCTGTTTGCCTTGTATACTTTTTCAAAATCAATTCTTTACTGGTATCATTGCAATTCTTATATTCTTTCTCCATTATCTGCCTTACAGCAAATATCTGATAAACACATCAGCAATTGCTCATAATTTAATAGTTTGTGTTTGTTTTTTTTGTCATACATATGCCTTTTAGATACTAGTCAGCTTATTTCATGACTCTTGCCCTCACTTCATTCTCCCATACTTCTGGCAAAGGTATAGTCAAAGCAGTTTTTTACTGCACCGGTAGAGTTCATTCTTCCAGTCTTTCCAACATTTTCGCATAAACAATTCTTGGCACTCCTGCATTGCTTTCTGTCATCGTACTCTACAAGTACATAACTTAAGAACATCACATCTTCCAGCTGGTATATTTCCCTTAAACAGTTTATGGCACTCACTGGATTTTAAAGTTGTAGCTATATTATCTCAGTACCTGCTGCATTCCAAATCTTTTAGCATTTTACAGCTCTCCAACACTTCTGCTAGTGTCACATTATTGGGCAGCACATTCCGGATCCTTCTGTGTGCACCACCATACCAAATCATGCCACCTCAGAAGTTCTCCCATCTGCCCCTAGTTCTCTTACAGTTTCATCATTTACATTTTCCTACTAGTCTTCCACATAAGTTACCACACTTTGACACTTCCATCCTAAAGTGTCAGAATTTACTGTCAGTTTTCCTTCAGACTTAACTTTTTATTTCTCTCTCATGACATAGCTTTTCCAGTATTATCCTCTTAATTCACCGCATATCCTTTTCTTGCATTTACCCCAGCTACTTCCGTTTGTCTTCCTCTGCCTTTTATACCTCCATAGCCTATCATGCATTCTACTTATGCTAGTACTTTTTCAGTTTAGCATTATTCCTAACATTTCTAATCATTCTTGCTTTCCTTGCATTCCATAATTGCTGCTCCTAACAGCCCAGTTTCTTGCTCATAATCTTTAGCAACTGCTTTGTTGGAAGTTATAATATCTTATGGAAATGCAAATTATGTACTACACACTGTACTTACTTTTTAGGGAAATGGGATAAAGTTTTGAAGAAATCTGTTAGTAAGATAATTACTCTAGTTCATAGCTGTGATTCTGTGTATTACTAGCCTATTATTGTGTGCTGGCATTTATATTTATGAGGAAAGAGTAGCTAATATACATAGGCCTGTGTGTTTTGCAAGAGCATGGATGCCTTTAGCACTATCGTATGTAGTTTACAATGGTCGACTGGTGGTGCTTATCCTGTCTTCTCTAATGTGTTATGTATTTGTGTTAGGATATTGTCAAGAATCCTTAATTGGTTGTGGAAAAACCTGTCTATTGTAGGATAGTCAGAAATTATATAAGATATTGCATACAACTTTGATTATTGTCTGTTTGCAGAATGTGGCTATAGAATTGCTTTGTATTTAATGTCATCCACCACTTGTGTTATTGTTTAAAACTCATTACTGTACAAAATGGTTATAGTCCTCAAACCAATATAGCTAGAATAGCCATTCTTTGTAATGGCAATGAGGAATTAACTATGAAAGTATGGTTTATGTCAATTATGTGGAGGGACAGAGAGGTCAGGGATGAGGTGGAGGGACATGATGGAGAGGTTTTTGAGAGAGTTTGGTGTGGAGTGGAGGGGGAGCTGGCTGATGGCAGAAAACAGGTTGACATGTGATTCATTGATGACCTTCCCCACTGGGATTATGAGTATGACTAAGTAATCAGTAATGCTTAGGCTGTTGGAGAACTGAAACTCAGACAGTCCTTGCACACCTGGCAGGCCACAGTTCTTTTGTTATATTGTTTCTGCTCTAACAGGGGAGGTTATACATTCCCCTGAATGAGACAGCTTAAAATTCATGTGAGCTTTTTAATTTTAAAAAGTCTTCAGGCCCACCACCCAACACAGTCCCAGCCAAACCTACCCGATTTTTGTTCTGAAATGGTGATTATTATTTAAAATTGCTGCAGCTACTGGTCGGCCTACAAAATCCATCTTCATTATATATATACAGTAGCTACTTGTCTTGCCATGTCCCACCTCCATCCTTGCCAGTCCTACCCACATCCCTCCACCCACCCCACCCAAATCAAAAATCCCGAATCATTAGTTAAAAAAAAATCTATGCGTTGTATTGATGTAGCCTAGTTCCCCCCGCCCCTCCCCCCATACGGTACTGTACTTCCTCCTAGGCATGACCAAGTGATCTGTATTTACCTTATTCAGTCCGATGGCCTTGAAAGATGTTGATAGACCCAAATTGTCATATCTTGAAAACCATAGCTAATTACTATACTGATAATAATTTTTGTCACATTCCCTCTTGGACCTGACCTGAATTGGTTTGGTGGCTCTAAGTGACCTGAAAGGACCTATTTTGACTGAGTCTCTATGAATGTGGCTGAAGATTAACTATAGGATCAAAATGTATGTAGGATTTTTTATTTTTTATACAGATGAATAGAGAAAGGAAAAACAGTAAAAAAAAAAAATCCATACACAAGATGACAGGTGTCCTCCATTCACAAAAAATTCATAACAGTTGAACTTGAACTGCTGTAGGTTGAAGTTTGTAGGGAAATTATTCTGGGAAGTGAGTTCCAAAGAGATGCAGTTGGGGAATAAATAATTCAGAATTAATCCAATTGGACCAGAAGTTGCCAAAACAATGGTAAATGGACCTGAATGAATATGAGTAAACACAAATTGACTTTAATTGGTCGGCATGGATCTGATATGCTGTATATTAGGATTTTTTATTT
>JAGKTI010000022.1:80267-95362 GCA_018397915.1 Birgus latro | reverse complement strand
TTTTTTTAGTGCTTTTACCATACACCTTCCCAGATATGCACAGCAAACCGATCCCTGTATGAGTTTTGCACTTCCTTACTACTACTTATTGTACAGAGAAACTACCTCTGCTGTCCCTTCCAGTATCTAGGCTACCTTTCCTGTATCCCATGTAAGGACTCGTCTCCAATTTATACATAGCTACATATATTATGCACACATCACACAACTTCCTTGCCATCATACCTCAACCTATCCCCACAAGCTCAATCAGGCCTTTTTTAATGGTATTCATCTCCATCCCTTTAGGTGTTCCTCTGATTTATTCTCTTAGTTTGTCTCTGTACTAGCTGCTTACTGTCACTTGTTTCCCTGTCTCAGAAGTGGTGTATAAGACTTCATATTTGTGACTGCAAAATTGCTGAATGATCCGAGTCTCATCTGCACCATCATCCTCTTGCACTTTTCTGTTCTCTCCCTCCACCCCCTCACTCATCTCAGAAAGTGAGAGAGGTTACCAAAATTGTGAATGTGGTATAGTACTGCTAGGGTATTCGCAAGAAGAAAATTAATGTGATAGCAAGTCAGAGGTACATAATGGTGGTTAAAGAAAAATGTCAGTTTATATTGGTTTGTAGTACCAGTACCAGTAGCTATGAGAGAGAGAGAGAGAACATGTTTCAGGAGGATAGTAGTCATGAATATTTGATAACTGTTATGTGCAAATATATGAGAGTAGAGTGTAAAATTAAAGAAGTATCATTTGAAGAGAGAAAATTTAAGAACTGAATTTGTTTTGAAGAGTAGAATGATTAGAGGTGCAGATCTTGCAAGAAAGTGTACTACAGTACACCAGCATAATATGGACTGGCTAACAACTCTGACTATGCATGCCTTGCGTCAGCTTGGTCAGTATCACGCAATGCAGGCGAATGAAAAATTTCTCGGCCAAGTACGTGCTTGATCAGCTGATTGCAGTCCATCCCAAAACAGTCAGAATGGCAGAGGCTGTTCTCTTGGCTGCTAGGCATACTCTGATTGAGGAAATCGTTGAAGATCCATTATTAGATGTCATGGGTGATTCTCCAGACAAATGCAGTGATGGAATAAAAATGGGATGACTATGACCAAGAAGTTCGGCCAGGGTTGAAATTACATGGAAGAGATTGTCTCAACATTTAGTCACGTTAAATATTTATATCGTTACATGTACAGTATATTCAGTAATGGTTAGTTACATTGACCACAATGACCTTGGTGAAGTTTTGCCTACATATAGGTAAGAAAAGGGTCACGAATTGCACACTTGAAGTATGTGGTTGAAGTTGGTGCCAGTTTCTTTGTGTACAAACATGGGAGCGTTGCGACTGATTCACATGTAACCTTAGCCGCCTTCACTTGGTGAACAGAAAACCATAGCGCACACTGCTGTCCTGTTTACCGGCAGAGCACTCGCTGGCATTCGATGGTTCTTGGCCAGGTAGACACAAGGCTGCTTAAACCAGTTGAGTCCAGATGCAGTCTGACTCACCCACGTGTTTACACTAATATAAATATCGGTACTGTAGCTAACACTTTGACATCACAGACCTGCAGCATAATACACTATTGTACCTTTGTATTGAATACTGTACTGTATTAGCATTCATCCACAGAATTGACGTTAAAAATTTTCAAGACATAGTCATGAAAGCACACACACATGCTCCAGCTATATGCAGAATCTTGTAAAGAAATGCTTGGAAAATTTAAGACTCCAGTACTGTACATTATTTTTCCTGTGCTGGTGGTTTTCCTCATGCACAAACACCACAAAAAGATTTACAGCAATTCTTAAATTTACAATACAAGCAGTGAAAAAGTCAAGACAGCAGTTGTGTACACACAACTAGTCCTAGATACATCACATACATAATTGCTGTTTTGGTAATATCTCCAATCTTAGTGTAAACCAAGTAAGTATTAGACCGTTTGTGGTGTTCATTGTGCATCACAGTAAAACTATAGTCTGAGGAAAAGGAGTACCATAATGGACAGTTCAGTACTTTAGACTGTTCAAGCTTTTGTTAACAAGGTCCACGCAGCCTGGTTAATGATGTGTGCTTTTCTTTGTCTGGAACCTGGTTTCCTGGAAAGTCAGTTAATATGGACTGGTTCCCCATCCACCCCCAGTTAATTTGTTTTAGCCAGGTTTAATTCTGCTTCCAGTTCCTTTATGTTGGAATAAAAAAAAAAAAAGTTTGATGGCAGATAGACAGGAAACAATTTTAAGTTTTGAATTTTGTAAAACACATTATAGATCTTCCAGAAAACCTGCAAACAAAAAGAAAATAGTGGTGGTGGTTGGGGGGGGGGGACATACATCATTACACCAGTTTTTAATATAACCATTCAATATTGACACTGGGTATTAGTGCTGAAGCATTGACATGGTGTTGGCTTGTATTATAGGAGGACTACTGAACCTTAAGGAACTGATATACCAGGGTGTGTATGTGTGTATGTACAGTGCAGTTGGTAGCTATAGGCCCTTTTGTCAGTGTCTTTGGTAGTCACGTATGTATTATTGGGTTAAGTGATTTTATTGTTCAACACAGCTTTGAATGTCACACCATGTTCATGGTAGTTGGTTGATTGGAAGTAGCTTGTGTGTATGTGTCTGCGTTTGTGTGTATCTTTTTAAATTCGGTATAATTTTTGTGGAGGGAACTGTATGGAAAAGGGATGTAAACACTTCATTTACTGTAAAGCAGCTAGAATGATACATGGTAAATGTAGAATTCATACAGTATACAAAGCTTCTCATATTGTGATTTTTCTTCTCAGATGACTTCGCTACAATGCTGGAGAATGCTCTGCCAGACGACCTCATGTGGTCTGGCGACTCCCAGAGTGGTGGCGGTGGTGGTGGCAGCAGTGGTGGTGGTGGCGGTGTCAATGGTATGATGGAGAACAGTGGTGGGGGAGGGGCCGGCCCTGGGGATCGCCCACAGCAGCTGTCACACCTCATACAGACTAAGACACCTCCACACTCCATGGCGCCAACCAATGCCATGCCCACCGGCCCACATAGCATGCCCACCCAAAACAATATGATTGTGAATGCATTGACCAATTCTAAAAGTCCCCATGGAGGAGGACCAATGCAGTCGCCACAGAACACAAATCTTGGTATGGGTGGTGTCCCAACTTCCAGCCAACCACTTAGCATAAATGACTCTGTAAATAGCTTGAACAATATGCCTAATAGTATAGCAAACTCTCTGGCAGCCAGTGTAGCAGGAACAATGTCCATGTCCATGGCATCAAGTGGTGCAGTCTCTTCCATGAGCATGGTGAACACAAACACCTCCATGGGACACAACAGTATGGCTAACAGTGTGGGTATGGCTGGAAGTATGACCAATATGAGCACTATGAACACAATGAACTCAATGAACAAGTCACAAGGAGTGGTAACAACTATGAACATGAGTGGACCTATGGCAGCCCAGATGAACGAAGGTATGCCCAACGGTCCATTACCCGGCCTGAACAGACCGATGGTGCCACCCAACCTACGAGGACCCTCACCCCAACCCATGAATGCCGGGCCTCAGGGCATGGCACCTCGCCATCCTGGATTGGGACCCGGCCAGCTCGGACCAAGATTACAAGTAAGTTAATTGTCTCTTGATTCTTGATGTTTTAGTACTGTACAGTTTTCTTTTGGTACCTCATTCTTAACATAATGTTTGTTGGATTGGTTGTGTTTGATAGACAGTGTGGAAGCACATCTGCAGAGGAGAAAAAAAAGTTTGCAGATGGTTATGCCAGTGAAGTGGAGATAGGGCTCCCAGTGCATGAGTGATAGTGAATGAGGGTATGGCCCATTTCACTGGGCATTATTTGATTAGTTCTGCTTTATCATTCTTATTCATGCCTTACTTTCTGGACTGTATTTTACCTCATTCTTAGTTGGGGAAGAGAGGTTGAGATGATGATATCCCGATGATGATGATGATGATTATTGATCGTCTTGCTTGTTGCTGTCTGTTTTGAGTCCTGTCAAATGCAGTTGATGACCTTAGCAGTTGACACAGCAGATTATTCTCAGTAAGTAAACAATATTTTCTTGATTTTGCCATCATGAATTATTCAAATGGGTGAATTTTATTCAGATATGGAATGCTGTTAATTAAGAATGCACAGTTCAACAGTTTTGGCCTGACGTGGATGTTCTTCAGGTCATTCTGAAACTTTTTTCTCATTACACAGTATTTTTGAAGGCTATATGGGTTTAATTCTCCCAGACACCAGAAAGTTGCTGTCAAGTTTTATCTGATTTTTTCTTTCATATTAAATAAAGCATCTTACTTGAAAGTTGGTAGGGTAGTTAGGTATGCTTTCACAATGTTATTTGTTGTTGTTCTGCTACCCCAGTCTGTTTGATCAAGTAGGCCCATCAGCCACAGCCAGGCAGCCTACCCTGCAGAGCTGTCTCATGCAGTGAGCCATTGTTCCCATGTGGCTGACAGTGCCTTGTATAGTGTGGCACTGGGATTAGTCTGGATGTTTGGTTCCTGGGTGGATGCTACAGTTGCATCTCCACCCAATTAACAGGCACCATAGTAAGCTCCTAATCATTCCATTATTTGGTTTATATATATTGTAACCACCCAGTGTAGTGAATGGTTTTCTGAGTTACAGGAAACCATTTGGCTTATCACTCAGTGTAGAGCCACCTGAAATGAAAGGATGAGTAGCTAATAAATATTGACAGGTAGGATGGGACAAATTGTTTGTCACAGCCGGTCCCTGTCCAGACGAATGCAGGAAGGTGGAAGGGATCAGAAAAGTTGATGATTATTTTTAGACAAGGGTTTAGACATGCTGTAGAACAAAGAGTAACCAGCATTAGAGTAGAGAAACAGCGCACCTTGTTCTCTCATCAAGGGCTTTGCAAAGTACAGTAGTAGAAGACTTTTTTTTGTCATCTTGGTTTTATTAGCTAATAGGGACCCAAGGGTAGCAGGATTGTTATGCCCTTTTTACTCAAACTTTGCCTAAAATTACTCTCTCTTTATGCTGAATACTGAGTTGTAACAAGAGATTTACCCAAGGATGTGATGTTAGTCATGAAGAAATGCAGTGGAAAGGATGTAAAGTCTTAGCATTGTCTTATTCTGCTACCGAGGTATGTGAGGTAAGTTGCAAAAGACAAATCTAGTCCAAGTTAAGGTAAAAGGGCTATGGTATAATGACGGAATAGACACCAGGGAATTAAAATATGGTCGGGTAATTTGTGTGATTTAGAAATTCCACAAATTATAAATAACAAAACCTACTGGGAAAATTACCCTGCCCCCATACTTATACCCTAGTTGTCACCAGCAAACACTAACCCCTGTTCAGAACAGTATGTAATGCATGTTTTTAATGGTAATGAACTCTGTTGTAAGGTCCCTACCCAACTCTGACTGATGACAACCCTCAGGTAGATATGGGAATGGGAGGGATTCGGAGGCTGGAGGCACATTACGGCCTCTCAGCGTGGGACAAGTGTGGTACATGTAGTAACGGGGACAACAGGGTGGACTAGTGCGCCTTCTAGCTGCTAGACGTGGGTGGGAATCACTGTGATTGGCTCGTCATGCTTGACTATGATTGGCTTCCAGCCACGACTTGAGTAAACAATGCCATGACCTGGAAAACTCCTAGGAAATGAGCCACTTGGGACAGAGACTGCAGCTATCAGATTGGTTAAATTGGTTACTGTGATGTTGGAAGCGATCATGGTTTGGCTGGAAAAGTATCGTGAATTACAAAACTATGACTAACAAACCCATGGTATATGCAAGTTGACTGTTTGTATTGAACTTGTATTGACACAGCGATCAACAGTAAACAAGCTGTCAGTGTTTGGTTAACTACTGCCAGGGATCAATCCATCGACCACAAAACCAGTCTCGACTGAAACATTGATAAAAGATAAAATTTACATAAATACCACCTCCATCCATATTACCAGTTCTACAGATAATCAAAAAGTCCATAGCAGCAGGCCCAGACCAGAACACAGACATTCTTCCCCAGGACTTGAAGAATGCACACATTCAGTTTTGCTAGGATACAAAATTGACTCACAGGAGTTGTAGGAAAAGGCCATCATCAGTCCCATACATGGAGATGATTCATCATAAATTCTGCAGAGCTGAAGTAGAGGGATATATGGTTCATTGGGTGTAAATGCACTCGGGTAGATAGAGAGTGTCTTATGGCTGTATTATTAACCTCTTCTACTTGATAAATCCAGGTGTTTAGCTTAGGAGGGAGTTTTAGTTTGTAGGGATTATATACTCCATTTATTAACCCCTTCACTCCAAGTCATACTCGGGTTGAATAAAATCATGTAGTAGAGCAATAATTGTCCAGGAAATGTGTCACCTGATTAAAGAGGTTAGACATGAGATAGCGAGAGTGTGGGCAAGCCCTTGGAACTATAATGGTCAGTTTTAAAATCCCTGTGTGGATAAGCATTAGACTACATTCCACATTGTATGTAATTTACTGAAAGGGCAGACTTGATTATTTTTCCATCTTGTTTTAGTAATGTCTGAAATTTGGGTTTATATTTCCCCATTTGATCTCAGGCAAGTAAAGTCCATTCACCATTCCTGCCTCTCATTCATAGATGCTTGAATGTGATGTAGTTGACTATGACACGTATATCATTCATCTGTGAGTGATAAGATGCACCTTTGTCCTTTACATTTCATACAACCATCATGAATCCAATAATGAGAAGAGGCAAGAAAGGTGACTGAACTTTATTTGACTCTACCTATAATAATTCATAGAAGAATGGATGCAGTTGTCAGGAAGAAGTAGCAAAGTAGAAGGAAATCGTGAGACAGTACATAAGTGTTGATTGTTAAATATTGCTGCTAGAATAAGTTGCGAGTGAGGGGATTGAGATAGACTTGCTTTCAGTCTGAATGTGCAACTACAGTACTTTGAGGGATAGGTGTAGTGCTACAGTTGGTTATCATTGGGTTTTGAGATGTAATGAAATTGCAGGCTGTGTATTGGTATATCAAGAAAGCTTCCTTACTGACATATTCGAAGCAAGAATGCATGGGAATTTTGTGCTGTAGCAGGGAGTTTGGGAAGAAGAAGAGAGGTAGTGAAAGCAAGATCAAAGATATTTGTCATTATTGTAGCATAGTAAAGAATACAAAAGTGTGACACTCATAATAAATCACACAGAAAAAGATGTTACACATCTACACTGCTCAGAATTTTAGAATATGGCCCTCATAGTATTCCACCACCAACTCCAGCACCACGCATCATACCGTATCTTTTTGATGTCTTACCTCAGTAGCTGGGCCACCTTTGTTCGTGCAACTCGACACACAGTAGGCCAATGTTAAGGGCCATGTCTGTTGATTTTAACAGTTCTGGGGCCCCAACTCCCCACTTCTGCACTGTACTGTATTACAGCTTATGGATACTCCATTTCACTCTTCCTAACTGGTCTAGGTAATAGGTCAGTAGTAAAGGCCATTCTCACTTATTTTTGCTGTTGTAGTTACCTCCAACATCCCCCCCCTCCCCCACTGCCCCTCCATCACAGCTTGTGGACAACTTGGTGTACTAGTATACATACATACTAGGTCTGTGGTAAAGGCCAAGTCTATTGATTTTCAAGGTTCTAGACCCCTCACCCCACCCATTCCTTGCACTCTGACACACATGCTTGTAGGTGAACACCCTGTCAGTAAGCTTGCTGCCTTGGGATATGCTACTGTACACATATGTAGCTATAGGTTTATGGCTAAGGCCAGGCTCAATGATTTCCAAGATTCTGGGTTTCCTCAGCACCCCAGACTCATACCATTGTGTGAACAATGTATAAATCTTAGTATCCAGACCACCTTTGGTCATATAACTTTTGGATTTGATACATAATTACCAAAATACTGCTCATATTGTAAAATCAGGGTTGCATTTTATTCATTAGGAAAGTACAATCAAGTTACACGGTTAATTGGTTCTGGACTGTACCTGTGCCATAGAAAACCGTTCCATACAAATAACCAAACCTATGGGAAAAATGGAATTTGGTTCTGGACATTTGCCCAAAGTCCCCCTTTTCACCCTGCTTTTCACCATTTTTTCCCCACTCTGCACATGCACACAATCAAGCAATCAATGTATGTATTACGAGTAACAATAGGCACAAAAAACTGGAGGGTGATCAGATAACAAGTGGTCTGGCTACACATTGAGCGGGGTTTGAATGGCGTGCGAGGGCTGAGGTTCGGTCTCCGGCCACGAAGAGAATTTGCCTGCATGTTTCAAACCTTGCTGCACCCGCACCATAGGTATAGTTTATGTGCGTGGTTTGTTTTTGGGGGTCTGGCACCTTGCCGTATCACAGAAAACCATGGCATAGAAGCATGTGCCATAGGGGACTTGACTGTAGTTTAGGGTACAGTACCATACTGGTATATATGTACAGAATAGGTTAATGATTCTCAAGTTGCATAGTACAGTAGAGTAGTTTTAGTCAGTTCTTTATTACAATAATTTGTTTCAGTTTGGTAGGTAATTGACTAACTGGTACATCTTTGCATTATAGATAGCTACAGTGGCCAGGTTATTCACTAATTTGTGATAGATTATTGTTATATTTTCACTTTGTTGTGATGTTACAACTAAAATTTACTACTGTGTACGTGTGTGCATGATTGTTTAAGGTTGTAAGGGAGCTTGTAGGTTCCAGTTTTTGCATCTTAACCCGTCTCTCTGGCTTAGCAGACCTGTCAACCATAGGTAAGCAGCTGTGTCTGTGGTGCCATCATACAGTTACAGTACAATACATACACTGCAGGGAACTGGCACCCACTTATGGTATAGCTGTAAAGCCTTGCCAGGGTCAGAGCAGGGTTCTTCCCACAAGACACAGTGAAATGAGGTGGTTTGGCGTCAGAGTGGATGCTGCAGCTACGTCACTCCACCTAAGGTACACAATGCCACCATATGCAGGCAGGATCCTTGGCAGTGTCTGTGGCTTCCAGTATCTGTGGGCTGGACTTGTTGATAGGCTGTGAGGTCTTTTAGGTAATTCATAGGTGCATGTCATCTAGTGTTAGTGCCTGTGGTAAGTTTCAGTAGTTGTAAACAGGTGTGGGTGCTTTGATAGAATGGTACTAGTTTGGAGTGAGGTTGTGAGTGAAGAGAGATTAACTAGAAGAGTGTGTATGAGGTTGAGGAGGATGGGAAGACAGGGATTAAGTGGAGGAATATAGAGGTGGAAGGTAATATATACTAATGAAGGTGGTTTGAGTTGGAGGGAAAGCAGACTGATAGTGGAGGACAGTGTTATGTGGAGGTAATTTGGTTGAGGTCATTCCCTCTGGGATTTTCTTCTGGGCTAGAGATAGGTATATAGAAAAACTGGTAGTGTATGCTTTGTTATCATTATTTATTATTATTGTTATTAGATGAATGAATTATTATTATTATTGCAGTATTAGCTGTTATTTTTATTATTATCCTTCTTCTTCCTCTTCTTTTTCTTCTTTATAAATTGGTTGTTGGAGGTTGTTTGCCTGGAGAAGAATGATTGTTTGCAATTGCTTGTATGATTCTGTTAGAGCTTTGAAGGATTATAAGTGCTTGTTAAACGTAGGAATGAAAGTTTCGGTTGCATAATCCTTAGCCTTCAAAATCAGAGTTACTACTGATAAGAGAGAGGTGTGGATTATCAGTGGGCCTAATCAGGAGAGGGATTTACAACAGTCCTGGCCAGTTTCTTTGATAAGCAAGTCTCCAAAAAGTTTATCTATCACGTCATTTTGTTTTTTGTATTCTTTATTATTTAGGTGGATTTTGCAGTGCTTGGTGGCTGTGTGATTGAAGGCAAATGTATGTACAGTATCTTTAATCAATCTCAGACACTTTGGAGTTAGATGTATAAATATGGCTTTGGTTGTGTATTTCCTTGATAACACCATAAACATAACACATACAATGACACTCAGTATTCTGCATCTTCAGTATATTCATCATCATCCCTGTCCTTATCCTCTTTCTTTTCCTCTTTTCCACTTTTCCTCTTTTTCCACTTCTTTTCATGCTTTTTTCTTCCTCCACCTCCTCCTTTTCAGACTGTGCACAAAAATGCTTAAATACTCCACAATGAGGTAATCTGTCATGTATTGACATGACATAGTGAAGTACCATCTTTCTAAATAACCACCACTGTACTTTTCACCACATTGGCATCGAGGTATTAATAATGGGAAAACGGTGATGTGGTCAGTGTATGAAAAGAAATCACACAGTTTCCATCACCTTAGTCCTGCAGTCCACAAAATATGTTTCATTTTGGAAATAACCTATTGACTCTAAGTTGGTTTTATTCAACTTAGGATTTTTTTTTTTTTTTTTTTGAGGGTTTAGGTACAAACATAATTAACCTCATCTCTACCAGGGGCCTCTTAAAAGCTGAATAAAATCATTTAGAGGTAACAGGAATGAAACAAAAATGAAATTGGGCTGAAAGAATTAAGTTTCCTCAAAATGGCCCATTATTGCTAGTTAGTAGTTGTTATGAATGCCATGAAGAAAGGGGATGGGTTTAGGTGTAAATGAGTATGTGAGAAAAGGGGTATGGAAGTTGAGGAAGCTAAGGAATTGAGATGGTATGGTGATGAGGAGAGGATGGTGAAAGGCTAGAAGATTGTATGAAAGGTGGAGAGGGAGAAGGAGGTTGAGGATAAGGTGGAAGGGTGGGATGGAGAGCTGTAAGAATTGGGATAATGTGAGTTAAGGTAGGAGACAGGGTGACATGAAATGGATTTGTTTATGGCCACATCCTCTGGTATTAAGACATCTGGCAGTAGATAGATTAAAATGGGTAAATTATTTTTGTAGCTACAAAGAACCACATAGCAAGGATTGGTGCCCCCTTTCAGAGATTGTACAGATAGTTAGAATTACTCCCATTTACTGAAATGTATTGGTGCTTGTCAACTGCATCTGTAGAAAAAACTATAAGAATAGGTTAGAAAAGTTTAAGGAAATATTTGTAAAGATGGATGAGCTTGTTAGATGGAACCAAAATTTTGTAGACTGAAGCTTATTTTGTTCATAGTTATGACCCATTACATTGGGCATTGTGTGTGTGTGTGTGTGTTTGTATGAGTATGTATGTATGTGTGGGTGGGTGGGCAAGAAAGTGTGTGTGTATGTGCATGCTTGATTTATTTTTTTTCTTAGTCTCTCAGGTGGAAATTTGATTAGGGTACCAGTAATAGTGGCAGAAAATAGGTCAAGGTTATTGCTTTTAGTTTTTTATATAACATTGCATAGGATGAGTACTGGTAATTACAGTTGAGTGGGAGAGCAGTAATATGAGTACACAGTGATATGTCAACGGGGTTGCTTGGTCAGGTGGATCAGGGTTAAGCAACAACAGTGTCGTGAGTCACATATAGTTGGTTACATGTGATAATATGCTTGAATTTTTAAAGTTATATTGGTTGATAATCAGAAGTTAACTGTTGTGTACACATACTGTATAAATAGGATGTTGGAATGTGTACAGAAGTTTGTAGTTTGTATGTTTTTAGGTATTTTAAGGTAGTCTGGTTTAGCCTACACTGTATGTGACAAGTGTATAAGTATGAAGTGCAGCTTTAAAGAAAGCTGCTCCTAAAAAATGTGCAGGAGGTCATGCCTGAGATGGAGCAAGGGTTCTGTGGGCTTTAATGAAGTGTGAGTGTCTGGCCCATTACATCGGATGTGCTGTTGATAGTTTACATTCTCATATGTTTTCCCTTTCCTGAGTTTCTGGATCCCTCCTTGTCCATCCATTATTAGATTTAAAAAATGGGGGAGAGGGTAGGATGATGGTAATGAATATAGTATACAGTATTATGATTGTATTGCAAATTGTGTGTATAAAAATCCTTTTGTGTTTCTGCAGAACCCTGGTGTTGGAGGCATTGGTCAGCCCAACTTGTCTGGTGGGTACCACTTCCCTGGTCCTGGAGTGAGCCAGGGTATGGATGGGAGTATGGGCCAGACCAATGCCGGGATGGGGCCAGGCCAGCGCCCCATGGGGATCGGTGGAATGCCGCCTCGTTACCCCAACCAGGATGTGATGGGACTCATGGGTCCATTGTCGCGTGGACCCCAGCCTGGACCAGGACCCACTGCTCCAGGAGCTCAGGGTGTCCCAGGGGGGCCTCCTGTTGGCCCTCCTGGACCCATGCCTGGTGGTCCGGGTGCTCCAGGTCAGATGGTACCTGGACAGCCTAGACCAAATCCCGCAGATCCAGAGAAAAGAAAGTTGATCCAGCAGCAATTGGTGCTGCTGCTTCATGCCCATAAATGCCAGCGGCGGGAGAGCCAGGCAAATGGCGAGGTGAGGCAGGTGAGTATATTAGTAGATGATATGGACCCCTTGTCCATACATTTTACTATGCTCATCACTGCTTTTTTTCAAGTGCTTTAAATAGTAATTCATAGCATTAGGATTTTTAGTTTCATTCTAACCACATTATCTCCTGGAATGTTCATGTAAGTTTGAAAACAACATAGTTTACAGTTGGGCATGGGAACCATAATAATCAGCCATTGTTTAAAAAATAAAAAGAAGAAAAGGCCACACACTACGATGTTTATGAGAAATTTCTGCATCTTGTAGCATAAAATTTTGTGGGGGTGCAGTTAATGCTCAGGAATTCCTCACTCTGCATGCTTGGTCTCCCGTCCCTGCCCTGGGTAATGGGTAAAGGAGTAAAGAGGGACACTATTTCAGTGGAACTCTTGAGTTAAAAGTTGTGATGGCTGCTGTGTTGAAAGCACAGTGGTGGAACTACAGTGGGGTCTCATGCAATGTTACTTGAAGATCCCATTGTACTTCACTGCCTCTTGTTGCAAAGCCTTTTGCGGTGTCCAGGAACACTGATTCATTCATACTGTAATGTGCTGTCTATTTGTACCTTCACATTAAAGCTGATTAGTACATCTCCATTTATGCCTTCATATTTAAATGCTGCATCATCTTGTTTAACATGGTTTACTTTTTTTGAAGCTGTTAATTTTGAAATGCTTGTGTAACACGTGTTTATGGTTTAACTGTCAAGATGTGCAGAGGAGGGGTAAAACTGTTAATACTGTACTGTATATCAGTTATTTCCATAAATTGCTGATAAACTTGATAATGCATATGTTCTGCATAAAAGTTTATGTAAAATCATAGAAAACATTTCAACACTCCTTCCATTCACCTCACAGCACATACAGTGCACTGTCAAAAGCACAGAATACTCCAGAGCAACAAGACATGCCCAAATCTCCAACATCACTTAAAACACTTTGGTCTCAGTCATAAACATTTACCTTGAAATTTTCAACTTCTGAACTTGTAACCAAGTCCCTGATATCTGTAAGAAAGCTGTGATCCCTATACTCAGATTAGGCATTATTCAAAGTAAAATAAAATGCAACATTGCTCCCAAATGAATTAAGTAGGAACAAATGAAGTTTTTGCAAAGGTAAGGAAGTAATACTGTTTACTTGAGATGCTGTTATTTGATACAAAATACTGTCACAGTATCTCCAAACTACCCATCATATACACCCATGTTACCAGAATGGCACGTCTATATTTAACCATAGCGTAATTGGATATAGTAGCAACCTGCCAACCATTGTTCCAGTATTGTGCATCTCTGTCAAGATTTGTAAATTAAAAGCAGTTATGACATTGTTGCTATTGAACTTATATTCATTAATTGTGTTTAAGACTTAACTGATGTGGTGTTTATTTCTCTTCTACAGTGCAACCTGCCTCATTGTAAAACAATGAAGAATGTTTTACAACACATGACAACCTGTCAAGCAGGAAAGTCATGCCCAGTTCCTCATTGTGCATCATCAAGACAGATCATTTCACACTGGAAGAACTGTGCCCGGCAAGATTGTCCTGTGTGTGAACCATTGAAACAGGCAGATAAAAAACAACCTGCTGCAGGAACAGTTACAAACCAAATTCCACCTACTGTATCTCAGCCAGGACCCAGCCCCGGTGGTGTTGCAGGACCAATATCAGGTCCACCGGGTGGTCCACCAGGACCTCCTGGACCTCCCACTGTGCCAGGGCAGATTCCAGCAGGTCCCCCAGGACAAAATGCAGGGCCAAGACCTGGAGGTGTTAAGAGAGTTTATGAAGGAGATTCCCTGCAACCACCTATATCAGGGCCTCCTGGACCTTCAGACACATTGATAAGAAACTTGAGACCCCAGGTTGCTGGTGGTGGCGGTGTGCCGGGAATACCTGGTAATGCCCAGGCTGGTGTGCCAGGTAATGTGCCTGGTGGTGGCACTGGGGTACCTGGGGCAGCACAGGGCAACATGCCAACACCGCTGGTACGGCCAGGAGTACCAAACAAAGGACCTGAAGGAACCATGATGGGTCAAACAGCCACTCAAGGTATGAACTCACCAGGCATGATGGTCAGGGGACCCAATGCCAGTTCTGGACCCATGAGCACACTCCAGCCACAGCAGCTCATAGGAAAGCCTCCAAATGTTGGCATCAATCAAACCACCCCTGTTGTTAGTACAATGGTAAGTCCTACACTCAATATTTATTTTATTGTATACTCTTCATATTACAGTAATATGAGAACATTCGTGCACAGGACATAGTGTCAACAATTGAAAAATGAAAGTTTATCTTGAGAGGGTTCCAAATTATTCACAAATAATGTCTGTTTTTTAGAACTTGCATATCAAACAAGGCCTAACTTAACTGTTATTGCCCTAATCTTGGTAAAAGAATAATGTCTTTCACAGATTCGTTATATATTGTTTGGTTTGGTCTGAGTATTATCCATTATTAAGGCTATACAGCTAAACTTAATTTATACCACAGCATTTTATTTTGTTTTGGAAAATGGTTGGTTAAGATTGCCTTTTAGACCTTGACATACAATAGCTGAGAGACTGATGTAAATTAATGAGAATATGCTCTCTTTTCTGGCATGTCCCTGCTTTGCTAGAGCAGCTAACAGTAAGCAAGTCTTTGAAAACAATTGTATGTGCATATGTGT
>JAGKTI010000022.1:49391-65560 GCA_018397915.1 Birgus latro | reverse complement strand
TATATATATATATATATATATATTATTTTGTATAAGAATAGGGCATAGGGCTCATTTCAATGGATGAAAACAGTGGAAAAATCTGGGGAAGATTTACTTAGCACTGAGCGGCTGAGCAGACGACACGAGAGGGCAATGGAGGGGAGGTAGGGAGGGGAGTCTAGAATGGGGGAAAATGGCTAAATTGTCAACAGTGGATGGGAGTACTGATGACATTAGTAGCTCTGACTATTGTTGGACATTGGCAGTGCTGATAGATGATACAAGTCACCACCTGAAAGCCCGGGGGAATTAAAAATAACACACTCAAGTGACGCCCCGCGGTATGATCCATTGCACCCGACCGTCACGAAAGTGACGACCCGCAGTTAAGGGGTTAATATTGCAATTTGTTGGGAATATATAAGGTACCAAAAGTTATGACACTATTTATGAAATAGGAGGGTGAAAAAGATGGAAGATGAGTAGTATGCACTTTTTATGCATATTTTCTCAGTAATAATGTTGGATGCTATGTAAGGCATATTTGTGCCAGAAATGTGTTATAATTACAAAAGAAACATGGAGGATTACAATTGGGTGCAGAAGGTGAGAAGTGTTAACTTCGGGGGTAGGGTTGCGACAGGCAGACTGAAGAACGTGTGGGATGAGATCATAGAGTGTCACCTCAGAGGTAAGGATCTGAATAGGGAGGCTGCCAAAGATTAAACAGCATGGAGAGCTGCCATTAGCTGATCAAGGCTGATGCATGCAAACGTGTTGGAGCCTTTATTAATAATACTAAATTTAGTAGCAGACAGAGATGCACCATCACAGACAAAAGTCATGCAGTATTTCTATGGCCTTTAATCACATGGTCAGATGTAATTTTAAGCAGTTGCATTCAGCGTATGTGTATGTGCCAGGGGTGAGGGTCTTTAACAGTGTTGCAATTGATTCTCAGTGGTAACTTAGATTTATTTTTTGAGGAACAACAACAAGAAGAAACTGCACCAATTATGAGAGAAATATGGGTTACGTGTCTAACTTTGTTTGCACCGTTCCTCCAAGTCCCAGTTGTGAGGGAGAAATTGCCCAACTTGTTTTCTTGTGGCAGGATAGGGAAAGGAGAATGCCAAATCTTCTTGCATTTGTCTAGTTCCTCCTCCAAATGCAAGTCTTGAGTTATTACAGGGAAGTAATTGTGAACATGTTTGCAAATCCCACCACAGACTATTATGTATGCATCTTAATTTTTTAGTACAGTCAGTTCATACTAATTTATGCTACCACATGGCAATTTTCTTAAACTTCGAGGGGACTTAATGGACAGGAAGAATTAGATACAGCTTTTGGTAACCCCTGTAGTATGAGAGACTTTCTAAAACCTGAATAAAACTGTCTGGAGTTAGCAGGAACAAACTTAACATCATTGGATTCAGAGTTGATTGTATTGGTGATCTAAAACCTGATTTTATCAGTTGTTCATCTCCCTTTCCCACCCCAAAGTGGGGTAAGGTAGGGTCCAGGGAGCCAGAAAAGCCTTGATAGAATGAGTTACCAGTCAGGGTTTGCCCAGTTGAAAAAGTCAATCTCCCTTTCGTTCACCATTCACCCATGGTTCTTTCGGGTGTTTATTTTCTTTATTTTTCATTTCAGATTTGTTGACACTGGACAACTTTCAGCGGAGTTCCCATATCGTGCCAAAGCTCTGTTTGCTTATGAAGACATAGATGGACATGATGTCTGCTTCTTTGGCATGCATGTGCAGGAATATGGATCCGACAGTCCTATACCAAATACCCGAAGAGTTTACTTAGCTTACCTTGATAGTGTACATTTCTTTAAGCCAAGACAGTACAGAACTGCAGTTTACCATGAGATTCTACTAGGATACCTGGATTATGTTAAGCAACTAGGGTAAGTAAGGATACATTATTTTAGTACTTTCAAAATTATAAACATTGTGGACTTCCAGTGTTTTATATTGTGTGTTTTAAGCATGAAAGATATTTTTTGGCATTTGCAGGCCCCCATTTTAGTCATTTTTAAAAACCAGTGATGAAAGTGTAGGTTAGTTGGATTTATTGACCACTGTGGTATGCAGGGTAACCATAACTTCTGTTCACAACTGTTCTTTAAACAATGCAGCTTGTCTTAAGCTGAGGCATTGGCTCTGTATAGTGGATATTTTTTGAATAACATAGCATTTACTGACTGGATGCTGGAGTCCGTTTCTCTGATGGACTTTGGTTGGGATTGAATACTTGACCTTGCAGTTTAATGCGATCACTTTGACCAATTAGACCATTGCAGATTTAAAAGTACAGTCTTGAGAGGATTGAGTGTTTCAGTGTTGAATGGCTAGTTCTTACGTCTTCCCACATTAACCCGTTAACGGCTGCATTAGGTTTTGTGGTTGATCCCCCCATGCACAAAAAAATTGGGATTTTTTTTCCTTTTTCTCAAAATGATTTTCGCTCTTATAAATGAAAGAGTGCATGGAAGAGAATAGGAAGACCAAATTTGAGTTCCATATTTACCTTAGTTTGGCTGTGGTATGTTATTTATGGACATTTGGGTGAAAAACATAGCACGCCTTTTTAAAGTAAAAAGAGCTTGATCATATGATGTAGGTAGCAGTCGCACGCTATTCTTCACGTGATGTACATAGCAGCTATCGGGTTAAAGGATGCTGGGTAAAAGATCCAATACCTGCCTAGTTAATTAAAGAGTGTATTGAAGGGTACACCAGTTAATTGAACTGGAAGTAAAACAATTCTGTTAAAAATAATTTTGTGGATGTTGTTACTCCTCACCCTGCCATAGGGTGGGAAAGGAGGTCCAGATGATGATGATGATTCAGTATCCAAGTTGAAAGTAAGGTGTAAGCATTGACTTCTTCTTTTCCCAGATATACAATGGCTCATATATGGGCTTGTCCACCTTCTGAAGGAGATGATTACATCTTCCATTGCCATCCCAGTGATCAGAAGATACCAAAACCAAAGCGCCTGCAAGAATGGTACAAGAAAATGTTAGATAAGGGAATAATTGAAAGGATAGTTTTAGATTACAAAGATATTCACAAGCAAGCCTTTGAAGACAACATGAAATCACCTGCAGAATTGCCATATTTTGAGGGTGATTTCTGGCCCAATGTGATGGAAGAAAGTATAAAAGAGCTAGACCAGGAGGAGGAAGAAAAGAGAAAACAGGAAGAGGCAGCTGCAGCAGAAGCTGCTGCTCAGGCTGCAATGGGACAGGAAGAGGAGGAAGAGACCAGCCAAGATGGCAAAAAGAAGGGACAGAAAAAACACAAGAATAAGAACAAAAATAAAAGTCAACAGAAGAATAAGTCCAAAAGCAAGAGTAATGCAGCAGGCTGCAATGACCTTGCTCAGAAGATATTTGCCACTATGGAGAAACACAAAGATGTGTTCTTTGTAATTAGATTGCACAGTGCACAGTCAGCAGTTAGTTTACCACCAATACAGGACCCTGACCCAATCATGGTTTGTGATTTGATGGACGGTAGAGATGCATTCCTAACCCTGGCCAGTGAGCGTCATCTAGAATTTTCGTCGTTGCGGCGAGCCAAGTACTCAACGATGGTAATGATGTATGAGCTTCACAACCAGGGCCAGGATCGCTTTGTGTACACATGCAATCATTGCAAGGCTCATGTGGAGACCCGCTATCACTGCCAGGAGTGTGATGACTTTGATCTCTGCACTTCTTGCTTCAAGTCAGAGGGTCATGCTCACAACATGATAAAACTTGGCTTGGACCTGGAAGATGGTTCAGTTTCGACAGAGAACAAAAACCTCAACCCTCAAGAAGCCAGAAGACAATCCATTCAGAGATGTATCCAGAGCTTGGTTCATGCTTCTCAGTGCAGAGATGCAAACTGCAGGCTTCCATCGTGCCAGAAGATGAAACGGGTGTTGTCTCATACCAAGTCTTGCAAAAAGAAGAATAACGGTGGATGTGCCATCTGCAAGCAGCTTATTGCCCTTTGCTGTTATCACGCCAGGAATTGTAAAGAGCAGAGGTGTGTTGTACCTTATTGCTTCAACATCAAGCAGAAATTGCGACAGCAGGAGATGCAGCAAAGGTTCCAGCAGCAGCAGTTGATGAAGAGAAGGATGCAGCAGATGAATGCAAGAATGGTTGGTGGGGCAGCCAATCCATCAATGCCACCACCCAGTGCTCCAGTTGCCCCACCAGTACAAAGCCCCATCCACAGCACACAGCCGGGCATCAAACCCACAACACAGGCAGCACCTCCACCAAATGTCATGAAGGCAATTGCACAGGTAAGCTACAGTTTGTTTGGTTGAATTTGATTGTAATTTTTTCAGAACCATTTATCATTGTAGTAAGCAGCAGTTTTTTTTTTTGCCAAACTGTTCTTTTTTAGCACCATAGATGTCACTTATGTGCAGCATCTGTTTTTGTTTCACAGATTATGCAGTAGGAAGTGAGTTTTGTCAACTGACAGAACAGAACCACTCCCACAACTTATACTGTATTGTGGTTGCATGAAGTTCAGTGAACCTTAGTCATGGGGAGGGAATAAGGCTCTTTAAGGATTAGTCAGAATTACCCTCCAGACTTAATACATTTGGCATGAACTATGCCAAAGAGGATTAGGGATTTTTATCAGGTTTGAAAAAACACGTTGTACTGTTTACATGAAGTGATACTGGTGTATGGTTTTCATTACTTACAAGAGGAGGCTGCAAATTTGGTTAGCTGTGATGGTTGTGGTTTGGGTGATTTTGGTTGAAGTGGCTCCTTTGTAGCTGGTGATGTGGTTTTGGTAGTTGTGGTTGAGGTATTAGTGTTGGATGTGGTTTTAGTGACACATATTGATATTGGTGCACACTGTTCGACAGGTACAGGAGGAGGCTGCCAGGCAGACTGGGACAGGCACCGCTGTGAGTTATGGGAAAGGTAATCCTGGTAATGCTGCAGTTAGTCAGGCTCCCATGATGCCTCCCCCAATACCCCAGCAGCAGGTGCGTCCTCAGATGAATGCCAACGCCATGCCACAGATGGGCAACATGGGACCTCAGGTCTCTCAGATGAACCCCATGGGAAAGCCAAATGCTGTCATGCAACAGCAGCAGCAACAGCAGCCACAGCCTCAGCAGCAGCAGCAGCCTAATCAAATGTTACCAGGAATGGAACAGCTATGGAACAGGTACAAATAACTTCACAGTTTTCAGTATATTTGTAGTGTGTGCCTTAACAATTTTGTCTAGGTATAGAGGGCATTTCCCCTCCTTCCTCAAGCTAATTAGGTCAGCTAGCTTGTTTGCATTTAGAAAATTCAACAGTATAATGCCGAAGTGCTGAACTAACTTAGTCACAGTGTTGTTCATATTCAGACAGAATTCATTTTTCAAATGCATTAAAAAATATAACTGCTGAAGTACACATTAGTTATAAAGAATTTACAAGGTTAAGGAAGCACTTCAAGTAACATATTTAAGTGAACTTGCTACTAATGAGAAATGAACAAATCACAAAAACATCCAGAGAAAAGATGTTGCTGGTAGTCAGGCTACACAGTGTATAGATGAAGAATAGGCACATGATGTATTCACACAGTCAGCTGGCAGGGGATATTTGTAACAGTGGAGAGGGAGAAAACATACCGGTACTGACCAGCGGGTAGAAGAAAATATGTTTAAATAAATTGAAGGTATATGATTAAGAGGGTGAAGACTTTACATGATTGAGCTGTAGGATGGAGGGAGTTGTTGAAGGTCTAGCTGATAAGGTGTATAAGAATTGAGAGAAATTTAGATACAAAAGCTAAGAAACTAAAAGAACTGACAAAAGTTTGAAACAGAGGTGAAAACATGTGGTTAAAGAGAAGTGGTTGCACTTTTAAAGGAGCAAAAGAAGTGTGTGGTAATCATAGGGGCATTTGTCTTGGTGTAGGCTAATACGGAGGTATGTGGTAGGATACTTACTGACACAGGTAAGGTAAGAACAGAGAAATTAGTTAGAGAAGAACAGGGAGGTTTTAGGAAGGGAAGAGGTTGTGTAGATCAGATATTCATTCTTAAGTCTTTAGTGGAAAAGTTTCTAGAGAAGAGAAAGAAGTTGTATGCGTCCTTCGTGGATTTGGAGAAACGTCGACAAGGAATGTGGAAATTTTAAAAATATATGGAGTTAATGAGAAGTTATTGAATGCCATGAAGAGTATGTATGAGGGAACTAAGGCTGCAGTGTTTGTAGATAGTGAGCAAGTGAATTTTGTTATACAAATGATGGAATGAAACAGGGATGTGTCATGTCACCATGGCTGTTCAATCTGTATGTGGATGTGGTTATAAAAGAGATACAACATAAGGCAGTGAATGTTGGAGCAGCTTGAATGAGAGAGGGCATTGTTTGGAAACTCCTTGTACTGTTTGCAGATGATACTGTGTTGTTAAGTGAAGACGAAGAGGAGCTTCAAGGCTTGGTGAATGAGTTTGGAAGTGTATGCAAGAAACAGAATTTAAAGGTGAATGTAGGGAAGAGTAAAGTTATGGTCTTCAAAAGAAATTAACTCTGAGTTTGCTGTGAGGTTGGATGATGAAATGGAAAATGTGAGTGCATTTAAGCACTAGGGTAATGTGATGAATAATGAAAGTTTGGAGGGTGAAGTGCTTGAAAGTAGTACAGCAAGGAAGAAAGGTTGCTGGTTCTTGAAAAGCAGTGATAAGAAACAGGGAAGTGAGCATGGAAGTAAAAAAGTCACTGCAAGACAGTATTCTGATACCAACTCATATGTATGGAAGTGAAGCTTGGACCTTGTTGGAAGAACACAAGTCAAGAGTGAGAGCAGTGGAAATGAGTTATTTAAGAGGAGCATGTGGAGTTACATGGAGAGAGAGACTGACAAATGAGGAAGTGAAAGAGCATTGTTGTGTGGATGTGATAGGAAGTACTAGGAGAAATACATTGAGGTGGTTTGGCCATGTGGAGAGGATGGAGAGCAAGAGATAGGAGAGAGTATGTGAGTGAGGTGGAGGGGGAATGGGGAGGGGAAGGCCAAGGATGAGATGGAGTGGAGAGGCATATTATGGGGGGGGGGAGCTGGGAGCAGGGCAGTGAAATGGCGTGGGAGAGGGCAACATGGAGGCGATTTGTTTATGACCGCCCCTTACAGGATTAAGACATCTGGCAATAGATAGATAGGTTGCACTTTTCCTGTGTGTGTGTGGGAGGGGGGGGGAGGGTAGTCCACAGCTTCAGCAGTGTTTATGGGGTGTGTGAGCTAAAGCTCAGCCTTTGCCCAGTAACTTAAACCCTTGGTCTTTTTGCTCCCCTGCCACAGCTGATAAAAAACATGTGTATTGTAGATGGACTGTGGAAGTAGGAGATGAGGGGACGGATAGGCAGAGAAGAGCAAAAGAGGTAAGGAGAAAAAGAGAGAGAGAGAGTGAAAGGAGTGAGAAAGGTGAAAGACAGGTAAGGAGAGGGAGGCATTGATATCTCTAGTAGCAGGCATCCTTCATCTCACCATTGCCCAGCACTGTCCCAGCATCAGTCCTGACATATGGAGGGAGGTAACATATTGGCATCTGTGACATCACACATGTTCACACTACCTTATATAGTTATGTATACTGCAACTCCTTGTGAAGACTGATAATTTATTCTTTACTGTTACATGCCTTGTGTATAAATGTGTATTTATCACAGTTTTGATGCAACACTTGGTTAGAGAAAAAAAATTGTGCAGCATGGAGGGTTCTAGGTCATGTAGTTTTCCACTCAGCAGGTCAGTCTTTTCAGTCTAGAGAACAGTTATGCATTACAGGTAGTTTGAGGGCAACCATTTCAAATGAACCAGAGAGCAAGGATGGCATTTGCCAGTGAGATGGCACTGAGGATTTGGAGATGTGCGAGATTGGTGAATGAATGTGAACCTTTTCATAGGCATTGTATTCATAGTTCTTTTGTGTCCATATTTTCTTTTCAGTTTTGGAGCCTACCAACCCAGTTCATTTGTGTGTGTGTGTGTGTGTGTGTGTGTGTGTTTCCAACTCTGGGCAAAGGCTTCAGGACCTATCCCAAGGCCTAGTAGTCCTCCTACATCTCCACATGTTAGCACTAATGCCCACCATCCATATTGAATACATGCTAGGGCTGTCTCATACAGGACTGGTGTACTGGTATCAGCGGGGGTATTTTTATGATATGTTGGCGGGTCTTCTGGTAGATCAGTAAAGGCTGCTTTTATGAAATTCAAATCCTTAAATTTCCCTGCCCCATCTGAGATTTGATCCTGGGTCCATTAGGACTGCAGGCCACCACTCTACTGATTCAGCCACCGCCTCATAGTGAAGATAATGTGATTTTGTGAAAGTAGTTTATGAGAGTGATGAAACTATTTCAACAACATATTAAATGGATTTAATTCCAGTAATAACGCATTATCTAGAACAATTAGCATAAACATTTGTGGATGATATTTCACACTGTTTTTCTGGGTGTGATTTGGTAAAGTTCAGTCAGAGCCTGTGAGTTGGATTTATCCTGAGTGCATTCATTTATTAACTCTTGTGGTAAGTTGTCCACTGTATGGCTGCCTACCACTCTGTCCATCTGTGCCTATCTGTCTGTCTATTGACATGTCGATTTTCACCAGTTTTATATGTTCCCAACTTCCCTTCATGTGGCATCCCCCCCTCCCCCCCACACACACGAATTAGTCTTTCATTCTGTATTTAATTTATTTATTTATTTTTGCTTGCAGCAGCAGCAGATGATGATTTACGAATATCATTGTTTTGTGTGTTTTACCTTTGTCTTGCAGTAGTATATAATTTTAGATTTTTTTTTTTTTTTATAGATAGGTGCCCCATCCTAGATTCAGATAGTATAATTGAAATCTTATACTGTTTCTTTCTCATGTGAAAACATGTTGTAATTAGTTTCTTTTTAATGCCTTGTAGGTACCCGAACCCTGGTCCAGGTGGTATCATTGGACAACAACAACCAAGGCAGGGAGGTGGCATCAGACCAGGAATGATTGCTCAGCCCAACCCTATGAACCAAACTGGAGGACCCCCTGGTCCTGCAGGTGTCATGGGTCCTCCAGGACAACCAGGGCAGCCGGGACAGCCAGGGCAGCCCGGTAGCCAGCCACAGAGAAATGCTACTCAAGCTTTGCAGCAGCTTTTACAAACACTGAAGAATCCGTCTGGGCCTCACCAGCAGTCTGAGGTTTTACAGATTCTCAAAACTCATCCCCAGCTTATGGCAGCTTTCATTAGACATCGGCAAATTCAGCAGCAAAGTCAGCAGCAGCAGCAGCAACAACAACAGCAACAACCTGGGGGCTTCCAGCAACCTCAGGCACCCATGTACACTCAGAGACGACAGTTGAACTTCCCACAGCAGCATAATTTCCAGGGTGGAGATGGACAGTTTGGTCAAGGATTTCCTCAGCAGCAGCAGCAGCAGCAAATGCTGATGCAGCAGCAACAAATGAAACCAGTCCCACCCTCCATGTCTCCTCAGACCGTGGCCCCAGGCATGATGCCTCCCGGATCTGCCATGACCAACCCGTCCCCTCAGCAGTTAATGCAGACGGTCACGTCTCCCCCTCCGAGTAATTTACCCCAAACGGTGCGGTCGCCACAACCCAATCCCTCTCCCAGAAATCACGGCCCCATCCCATCCCCCCGCATCCCGTCACCCCGGGCAGGACCTGTCCAGTCACCTCACCACCCAGCTCCAGTTCACTCACCTCACCCTGGCAGCCAGCAGGGTGCTGCCATGGGTGGCAGTGGTGCACCAGGGGATTCCATGATGCTTTCCCAGCTTGGACCAGGCTCCGGCCACCAGTCCCATCAGGGCTTGCCTCCCTTACAACCTGCCAGTAACCAACAAATGCCCGGCATGGTCGCCACCTCAGAGGCTGAAGTTACTCCACAAGACAAACTCTCTAAATTTGTGGAGACGTTATAGTACCAGTGTGCTACTTAGCCCTTGTAGATACTTTGTAAATATTTTGTAAGTAAGTCGTGGATTCTCATACAGACTACAAATTGTGATTGTTATTTTTGCAGTGCTTTATACCTGCAAAATAGAAAAGATATTATGCTTCCTTGAAGCAAACCATGTTGATACACTTCTGATCCTGAGATAAAAAACTCAAGCCAATTCTGTAAAAGACAATTTACATGCCTAACGTAGGGCTCACCTAGGCGTTAAAAAACTAGAAAAAGAAAGGCAAGTAGAAAAAAGAAGGAAAAATTTTATTACAGTAACTTTGTACAATTTTGCATTAGTCAATAATTTTGGGCGATTTGTCTTGTTATTATTTTGAAGAGTGCAAATAGATCTTTTGCCAAGGATTTAGCTAGACATGTTTGGTGCATTCTAGCTTGCTGAACTACTAGAGCAGAATGTACTTGGTGGGGAATGTGCCTGTACATTTCTGCTATATAAAGTGAAGATGGAATGTAAATGTAATGATTTTGTTATGCCCCTCTGCCCCAAAGAGCCTCCGCTGTTGCAGACTAGAAGTGCAGGCACAACCTCAGCAGTGACCTCCCATCTTTTTTGACATTCCCTGTAGGCACCACTTACCTTGGGGAGGTTTGCTGTCTCTGCTAGTGCTGCTTGTTGAGTGTGAGGGATGGAAGGGTTACAGAATGTGTTCACATGCAGCCGACCCAAGGGATAGCTGCTGTTGCTCCTTCGCCACCACTCCCACAATCCAATGACATGTTTTGTATTTTATTCCTGCTATCTCTGAACAATTTTGTTCCAATTTTGGAAGGATTTTTAGTAGTGAAAGGGTTAATTAGGGCTGTATCAAAACCCTCCAGTTGGTAAATATAATTGTGAAAGGACTAATAAAAAGGCTGTATCTAACCCCTCCAATTAGAAGTCTGGACAGTTTTATTCAGTTTTGGGAGAACCTTTGCCTTCCAGTGGGGAAATTCTTGACAGTTGCATTCCTATGTTGGATGGATCTGTAGCAATGAAAGGGTTAAATAAGGCTGTATCTAACCCCTCCAGTTCAAGAAGTCTCTCTACAGTTGAACAAAGGGAACTGGAGGTAGCAAGGATAACAAATAAAACACTTCACTGGATTAACAGGGCTAACCCACACATATTGGTGGGTAGGGGAAGTTGCAGCCAGCTTTTCCCCAGTCACTGAGCCTCACCCACCTGTCCTCTTATACATTTCTTTAATTTATTTCTCTTTAAAGATTTGATAAGTTTGTTTTCACATTTTCCAACGCTCAACGTGATGTATGTATGTAAATTGTTGATTGTATTGTCTAAACCAACGCCTGCTCATTGGAAGTCCCCGTTCTTGTCCTGTATACAGTCATTGTATTTTAATGGGCATAAGAAATTTTTTAACTGTCTGGTCCCCCACTTTGTTATGTTTAATGTTGACCAATGAGGAAGTGTTGAACAGAGGATTTGATTATTTTATAATAAATATATGACGAATTAAAGTATATACAGTGTTTCTACCTTAAATATTTTACATATATGGTATCGTGAAGTTCAGTGATTGAGTAGTTTTTAATGTACAGTATTGTCATTAGTAATACAGTACTTATAAGAATGGTTAACCACCTCAATTCAGTGATGTATTTTTTATGATATTTTTCCTATTTACAGAATGGTTTATTCAGCTCAGGAGAGACTTTTTGAGCTGGAGGGGTTGGGTATAGCCTTTATTAACCCCTTCACTACCAGGGGACTCCTCTTTAGCTGAACAAAATCATCTGACAGTAGCAAAAATACAGTTACATACTTCATTGGACTGAAGGGGTTAAGAGCACATTTTTAAATTATAAACTGCCATAACATCCAGTGGAAGAGTAAAATAAAACCATCATTCCGAACATTCACTCACTAATAATTCAGTTGCCCAAGTCAGTCTCGTTGTTTCGTGTTACCCTCTCCCATGTGTACGGTCAGGCTGTTGATTCCGATGCACTCTGTTTGCTGGTGTGTACAGTTACTCTTTTAGGAAATTTGGGGGTGAGAATTTTTAACACCGTTGGCACTGTGGTATGTATGGTTGCCCTCCTACTTTTGAACTTTAAAATTTGGTCCAAGATACATGAATTTTTTGGGGAGAAGCATTTACTGATTTGTTGGTGAGGATGAATCATTAAATTATTTTTTCAGTGAACTCAACAAATACTGGATTTTAGTTTACATTATGAAAGCTTCTGAAATTGAGAGTAATGGACTTGAAGCAGTTGGTACAACTGTATTTAAGTTTCTACAGGCGTTCTTAATATTCACCAATGGTTTGTACATACTTATCTCAGATGGTAGTGAATTTCAAATTATTTTTATTATTATTTATATTTATATATATAGTTAGGAACCATCTAAGAACCAGTTAAGCTCGTAAGTAGGGGACCAACTGTGATGAATTTAACTTGGATGGGGGAGGGGGAGGTTATGGTCATATTCCTGTTGGCTTGGAGGCTTTCTAAGACTTCTTTGTTATTTTGCATTCTACACCTTAATATTCTCTTGTATGAAATGGCTTTTTAACTGTCTTCAGGGTTTGATGGCCAGTTGATTTGTGAGGTGCCTGGCAGTTTGGTTTGCCTCACATTAAGGACACGTTACACCCCCCCCCCCTTCCAACCTTGCATGCCACCACACTAGACACAATCATCACCAGAACACTACAGCCACACCGCCACAAAATTCTCTCTCGCTACAGCACCACTACCGTACCACCACACTGCCACAAAATCATCTCGTCACCACAACACCACTGCCACATCATCATACCATAGCACTTGCCAGCACACAACACCACACTAACACTGCTGAATAATCATCATTTACCCACCCTTCCTTGGAAAACCTAATACAGTAGTGTAATTCACTGCCAGGTCCACAAAAACATAGTACGAATGCACATCCTATTTAAATTTGTTTACTCAGTATGATACACATTCTTATTGGATGCATTGTCTCTACTTGGAGAAATGAGTTCATAGGCATTAAATCCTTATGGAAATCCAGGGATAGTTGATGTTAACATTGTTCACTTGGATATCACGGAAGAAAATTTAACAGCATATTCAGAAAAAAAAAAAATGGTGGGAAAGAGGTGCAAGAAAATTTCCAAAGTTGGTGAGAATGTGGTCTTTGGTGGTTTCATTTTTGGTGTTTGTTACGGAGTGTGGAGGAATTACTGCCCTTGATAATACGTGATCCTTCTCAGGTGACATACTGCCATTGAGATCATTTTATTTCCAGTAATGGTATATACTGAGTACAGTACTGTACTGTACTTAGTATTCTTTTGCAATTAAACTAACACTTGATAACATGGTGGAGAATATTCTCATTGTGACGAAGCTTCAGTGAAGTTTTGAACTATAAATAATAAAATTATAAATGCAGCATACATTTCATGACTTTTTCGCAACACTTTCTTGTCAATACTTTAGCCTGGAATACAAATTTCTGTAAGTTGCACAGTTGCAAGACTGTATTGTAGGACATGAACAAGTCTCTACTTTTTAACAAACTAACTTTTTTTTTCTTTTTTTTTCCAGCTCATTTGTTCAGTCTAGATTTTTAAAACCGAGATTCTGTTGCAGTTCAGTGACATTACTTAGCTGGGTTTGAATTCATTTAACAGTGACTCTGATCTGTAATACATTGTACTAATAAGCAATACATGACATTCCATTCAGTATAAAGTGAACTCTGCATTTCTCTAGAGATTTCAGAAAGTTATAGTCACTGCTGTCAGGTTTGGTTAGTCACAGGAGGGTATAGTGGATTTATGTTTTTTTTTTTTTCTCCCAAGCTGTAACTTTGAAAATATGAATAATATAGTTCATGTTATTGAGGATACTGTTTTTGTAAAGCATTGTATTAGACTCTTATATGTACCGTACTGACTGGCTTGCACAGAGCTAGCATGGGCTTAGTGTTATTCTTTCTTGTTGTGGCCTTTGGACATGAACCTGGTGGAGTGCAGGCTGAATTTAACCCCCTCTGCAGTCCACCAGCCCTCCTTGGGGGATAGGGAGGGAGTTGAACACTGTAAAGCTGTCTGATATATATTGGTTCCAGTGAATGGAAACATACCCTCTCCAGCACCACTCAGATATACTACACACATTCAAGTAGTGTTTGAAGGATCCTGAGGGGTCTTGGGGGAAGTAATGGTAGGGACTTGAGCACTGGGGATTGTGTGGTTGTGGGTTCATTCCCTGCTGTTGCAGGAAGTACTGTAGTTTGTGATTTGAATTCAAAATGCCTATGCTAATTGCTTATAGAAGGCCATAGTGGCCTGTCAAGTAAACATCCTAAGTTCCCTGCCACAGTTGAGTGGACTATAAGTCACTGAAGTGATAAATCTAATTGTCATGAGTTTACAGGTATTTTAATTAAATATTCTATAATAAGATGGTCATATTGCATCCATTATGAAATCAGATTACATTTGAGCTACGGTGGCAGAGTGGTCAGCGTCATTGACTGCGAAGGTGCCATCCTGCTAGTGCCATGGTTCAAATTCTGATGTGGGTGGCTGGTGTCATTGACTTAGGTGTCCATCCACCCTTTGTGGGTTGGTAGGTAAAATGAGTACCCAGGGTACCACCAAGGAAAGGTAATTGTGGTAACCTGGATGATGCAGTGGCCTAGTTTCCCAGGATAATGGGTGAAAAATCCGCCGCCACCTCAACAACCTGTGTTAAGGAAATGAGCACTGCAGCCAAGCACATGGCATCTGATCCCAACTTCAAAATATGGTGGTAGGGGACATGAAGTTTTATATCTTTTTACTTCAAAATTATTATTAGAGCATCCCAATCAACGAGGTTATATGATCTTGGGTTTGATAATCAGTAGCTATATGGGTATGAGAATTTTAATTTTGTGAAGCATGGGGAAGGACAAGAAATGTCTGGTATTTTCATCTTGTACTCATATTCATCAGTGGTTTACTCATTACCAACTTGGGACATAAACCATTTTATGTGCATAGTTCATGGTAGATCCATGATAAATGAGATGCTAAGTTGCAAAGAGGTAAACATAACGTAAACTGCATAATCAGACCACATGACGTTCAGCTCTTCTGGAAGGCAGAGGCATATATAGTATATTCATAAAAATAATAATGGTGTCATACTACCACTACTAGAAAGACAAGGATAAAGAATAATACAAATCTTACTCCAGCACTTTATTGCTGAGGAACATGACAGAGAATAGTCAATCCTTAATTGCAAGACAATAATAGTGGTAGGTGGTGGCGACCATCATCCACTCACTCTAGTGCTGCCTAATTCTTAAACCTTTATCATTCTTTCTCTGTGACTGACCACCTTTCTTCCTATTTCTCTCATCATTCCTCTCACTTCCTATTGCTCTTCTTTCATTTTTAGGTGGCCTTTCATTGAGTGACAAGCATAATGGTTTCCAGTAAACGAGGAAACCATTTACAACGCTGGGTGGTATTAAACGAACTCATGTGTGTTCCCTGCTTGTCAACAAGTGGGTTGGCGGAGGGTTAGTGCCCCTCCCCGTAAAACAACTAACTTGGTCAAACAGCCACCCCATACGGGATTATGACATCTGGCTATAAGTAAGCTACTCGTACACCTAGTTGGGACGATGATATCATTGCAGATGTATAATGCTTCTCTTCAGCAAATGTTTATTCTCATGAACTTCAGTTGAGGATGATGATAAATTTAGATATCGTGGGCTGTATGTAAACAGTAAAATAGAAGACCAAGACCGTGCGACTAGTTCCCACGATCCGAGGCTTAATGCGACATATGTCAATTTTCAGCAGGCGTCAGACGATTATAATGTCCCAGGGATACCCCTGATTAACGTGTGGTTGAGGTAAAGAACTTCGTATATTGTAGTATGCAATTTACCATAGTGACATTTTTTACATACAGTAGTTTTGCAGATTGCAAAAGATTTTATTCAGCTTAGTTGGGACTTCAACGCGAAGTTACCATAAATAAAATAATACATCCCTTTACATGTTAAGCAGATATTCTAATAACGTGATTTTGTTGACAGTTTAGGGGCGGTATTCTTAAAAGAGCCAATTTTTAGAATGTCTAAAATGAGAAATCGGTTTTGGACATTTTTCGCTTTAACATTCACCCTGTTTTTGATGAAGCGTGATAACT
>JAGKTI010000022.1:17158-34543 GCA_018397915.1 Birgus latro | reverse complement strand
TCTCTCTCTCTCTCTCTCTCTCTCTCTCTCTCTCTCTCTCTCTCTCTCTCTTTTTTTGCCTACCAAACAATGTTACATTGGCTATAAATAGTAATTTTCTGCTTCATTTACCACAGTCATTAATCTGAAGACTCTCTTCAGTCAGGAAAGGAACGTGATGGGTTTGTTGGATTTGTGCACAGTATGGTGCATGTGCTAAGGATTTTGCACCCCTTTCTTAACTTGGTAGTCAGTAGATTAACTCTGTTGACAAGTGTATGTAAAAGGCATCTGTAAGAAGAAAGTGTAGATGGTTAGGCCAATGAAATGGAGCCAGGATTGTAGAGGCTTGAATGATGTGTGAATGATCATGTGACCCATTTCAGTGGACATACTGTTGATAGCTCTCCCACTTTGTACTTTGTTTCTGTATCTTATCTTAACCAGTTCTCTAGGTGGGGAAAGATGGTTAGACATTGATGACTGATGATGACTTGTATTTACCAGGTACCAGATCTTTGGAGATGTGTTTGAGGAAGCTGTGAGAATGGGACTGCCTGCTGTACAGACACAACACCCTGGGTTTTACTACCAACAGGCAGCTCAGTATGCTGTACTGAGGAGGAAAACAGCACTTCAAGTTTGCAAGGTATATACAGTGCATAATAATTATATTTGTCATAATATAAGTTCACCAAGAATTGTTTAAATAGGAGAGTCGTGTGGCAGGCATGTATGGAAGTTTTAATTCAGAAGACAAAGCAATTTCAGCCAGACCAGGACCCTCTTCAGGCCCAGGTCCTAATTGGGTCCCTCTTAATGTTCATAGGGCATGTGCTTCCTTGCTGACACTGAGCCAAGTCAAACCCTTTCGCCTTTGTCTGCACCTTTCCTTCTTGTCGGCAGTTTGCTTTTGTTCAGCTTGTCCCACCACACGAGACCTTGCGCAGTATTGCGCTCTTGCACGTGAAAAGGCAGGTGTGCAAGCGCAAATTTAGTCGCGCTTGCTCAACTAAATTTGCACTTGGTCATGGGAGCTGCCTGCATGGCTAGACAAGGGATTGGGGAGGCTTGAACAGGTCGTGAAGGTTTTGGATTGTTGAGGGGAGGGTACTAGCATTTCTTAAAATACTTCAGCAAAGATAATACAGTATATTTTAATATTTTTTAAGAGTCAATGGAGTTTTGAGTGATGATTTTTCCGTGAATGTTGGTGTGCATCAGGGGTCAGTTTTGAGTCCCTTGTTGTTTATCATGGTGCTTGAAGCCCTCTCACGTGACTTCAGAGATGGACTCCCATGGGAGATGTTGTATGCTGATGATTTGGTGTTGATTGCAGAGAATGAAAAGGAGGCGGAGGAAAGATTTAAGAAGTGGAGGGATGGTATGGGGTACAAGGGCTTAAGGGTAAATGCAGATAAAACAAAAGTGATGATATCTAGGGTTGGTGGCGGTGCAATCAGAGGAGAGGGAGAGTGGCCATGTGCAGTTTGCCACAAAGGTGTGGGAAGTAATTCCATCTTGTGCAGTGTTTGTGATAAATGGGTGCACAAGAGATGTAGTGGTATTAGAGGTAGACTGAGCAGGTGGAGATTGTTAGGCATGAAAGGATTGAACTTGCTGGTGAGTCTCTTGAGTGTGTGGAGTTTTGTTATCTGGGAGACATGTTATGTGCCGCAGGTGGGGCTGGAGTTAGCTCGGTTGCTAGGGCAAGAAGTGGTTGGAAGAAGTTCAGGGAGCTGTTGCCTCTCCTGACATTGAGAGGACTTTCCCTACGTGCTAAGGGGTCTTTGTATGCAGCATGTGTTAGGAGTGTGATGCTGTATGGTAGTGAGACCTGGGCAGTAAAGGAAGAGGATATTCGCAGGTTTAAACGTACAGAAATGACAATGATTAGGTGGATGTGCAGTGCGTCCCTGCGTGCAAGGCCTGGGGGGGCTGGGTTTATGTTGGAAGAGTTGAGAGGTAGGATGGGACTGGAGTGTATTGGTGTTGTAATGAGGAGAGGTAGGCTGCGGTGGTTTGGACATGTGGAGAGGATGGGGGATGATAATTGAGTACAGGGGTGAGAATTGTTAATATTGGGGGAGGGGTAGACCGAGAAAGACATTGGACGAGGTCATTAAGTGTGACTTAAGGGTTAAGGGACTGAACAGGGAGGCTGCTAAAGATCGAGCAGCGTGGAGCGCCGCCAGTAGGTGACCAAGGCCGACGCATGCAAGCATGTTGGAGCCTTCAAAAACAAAACGAATAAATTAAGGATACATTATTGTATTAAGAGTAGCATATGCAGTTCCTTAACAAAAATCATTAAAACATATTATTTAAATCAAATATTCACAGCCTAATAATTTATTAGGCTGTGGATATTTGATTTAAATAATATTTTTTAATGAATTTTGTAATGAATTGCATATGCTATTGTATATCTATATTAAATTATTAGTAATAAAACATCTTGAGAAAATGCAGATAAAAGTAAAACTGGCAACATCACAGCCTTTGCTTCTCCGCTTCAGTAGTCCAGTAATTATTGTATTTGTACTATAATTCCAGTGCTGTGCAGTATGTACTATAATAACATCTGAAAGTGCTGTAATTTTTATTTTATTAAAAAACATTAATTTTGAAATACAACTGTTTGAGCAGTGCTTGAATGGCCTGGGCTTTGGCCCGAGCCTGAGGATGGGACATAATGAGCTTATCAACTGAGGGATAGTGACCTGCCATGGAGGTGAGAAGTAAGGTGGGGGGAGGGGAGAGAGAAGTGGACATGGGAGGGAAAGAGGCTGGTGGGGTGGGGGGATATGCCTTTGCTTGGGAGGAGAGAGATGCTGGTGGTCAGGGGAGGAGGATGCAGGGATGGTGAGACCGTGAGATCCGGTGGGGTCGGGAGATTAAGTTCTGTTGAACAGTCTAGCTTTGCCAGACAAAGAGCCAATAGAAATGAAGGAAGGATATAATCCAGCATAAAGCTAGGTTCTCATTGGTTAGGGTCACCTTACCGAAAAGAAACAGTAGACTGGGGTCATGAGGCAGGGTCGTGACCTTGTAAGTGATGTGTTAGCTCTTCTGAGAATCAACGTTTGCTAACACTAGACCAATAAGAATGAAGATACCAGCATAAGAAAATTTATAGAGAGTTTTCATTGGCTACAGCCATTGCTTAACCTCAACCCATAAATAGCACACATTAATTAACCACAGGGTCAGCCAGCAATCCTAGTCAAGAAATCATATGGAATTAAGGTAGGGTAATACTTCCCCCCCCCCCACTATGTGGAGATAAATTATAATAATGGTATTTAAGCACTAAATGGCAGAAGTTTGTTTAATTTTTACAGAATATATGGTTGTACGATAATCTTAGTGAGAATAGTACAGTTTTGGCCACGCTGTACGATAACCTCGGATCCAAGAATTTCCATCCCTGCTCCACTTATGCCTCTGTTTAACCTTCCACCAGTTAACAACGCCTTGCTCCAGTCCAGCCACCTTAGTTTGTGAACTGAGTCATTTTATTTCACGGTATATAATTTGCCAGTAATGGATGCCTCCAGTACCTGGAGTACTGGCTGTACTGCCCAGCCTCGGCTTGCTCTTTGTGACATTGTGCAAGCTAAATATTAGTCAGATTGCGCACTTGCGCTTGCGTGTGGTAGTGAGCTGTGGATTGCGCATTGCGCTTGAGCAAGGTCCGTTTTCGTTTGCGATGCTCACCAATGGCTTCCATCCTACTGTCTGTTGCCTACTTGCTGTCATCTCTAGTATTTCTAATGTCGTTGAGTATGTCTTCATTAAAAATACCCTGAGATGTCTTTCATTTCATAACCTTTCTAACGAGTACGGGCTCTCCCAGGGATCCTCCACTTGTTTTCATGCATTCCTCTCTGCCAGGCATGAGGGGCCGTTATGTGACAGATTTTCCCTAATTTCTTCATTTATTGTACCAGTGCTAAGGGGAAAAGTTGGGCCTCACTGTTTTCATGTGTTTTTTTTTTGCAGAAAAATGAGGTATATTGGAGTGTAGAGTGCCTTATATAGTGTCTGTATTTCAGGATGTGGGTAGTCGTGCGTCAGACTTGCTGGAGGGCTGGGACAAGCTAGAGTTTTATGGGCAGCGTCCATGGCGCCCTGGCAAGCATTCCCTTGAACCACCAGAACAACAACGTGAAGCTGAAGGAATAAAGGTATCACACACGGTTACATTTTTTGCTGATGGTAACTTGCAGGCCCCAACTTTATTTTTATTTTTTTTTAGATAAGGAAAAAAATATTGATATACAGTAAAACCTCAATATAACGGACTTCAGTAGACCGGAATTCGCTTTTATCGGACTTGAGGAGCTACCGGACTAAACTCCTATGTATCGGAAAAAGTCCGATATAGCCAGAAAGCAGTCCGGACTGCCTGACAACTTCAGCTATGTTCACCACAATAAGACAAGTAAAAGACATGTTTTTCAGTGCACAGTACAGTATTATTATACCATTTGATTAATGTAGTGAAGGTATAACACAGTACAATACTGCAATGGTGGTGAAAACCACTGATGCAATCCGGACTAATGTCTGATATATCGGAAAAAGTCCGGATTAGCAGGGGTTAGTCCGGATGTCGCTTTTATCGGAAAATCACATATTTCGGACTGGCCTGCCCCAATTAGTCCGTTATAGTGAGGTCTTACTGTACTTGAATATTTCAGAATGTTAACTTGTGAGGTTTGGTATTTCCTGCCCTTCCCGTAGTATGTGTATCTGAAGGGCAAGTGAATGGTGGGTGCATCTACCTGCTCACAAGCTTCAGTTATCTAATGCTAATGAGAAATAATGGTAATATTTTTTAGTATTCAAGGGGTATTGCAGCAGTTGTGATGTGTTAGTTACCAGTATATTGTAGGCCTTAGATGGAAATCTTTTTCTACTACAGTATTCTGTCAAGTTTGCATTGTTAATATGTTTTGATCTTACTCCAGGATGTGCAGTACCAGGAGCTGCATCGTGTCAACCACTCCAACACCATCATCCCACTCTTCTCTTCAGCCATCAGCCAGTTTAAGAAGTACCGCTGCCCACGCATCAAACGACATCTTATGGTTCAGATGGCTGAGGAATACCACCAAGCATTTGACTCTGCTAAGGCTCTCACGTATGTTTACAGTGTGGCACCATGTTGTTGTATTTGGTGACAGTGAGAATAACTTGATTTTCATGGAGAGAATGGATTAGATAGGGTGGTGTATCATCATCATTGTTGTCATCATCGCCACAGGTAGCACTGCCGGCGTCATCATGATTCTCACCGTTGTTGTCGTCATCGTCGATCAATCATCAAATTATTCATCATTCATCCATCAACCATTCATCAATCATTCATTAGTCATTCATCCATCAGTCATCATCATCATCATCCTAACTGTTTTTCCCAGCTAATGATAAGGAGAGGCAGCATCCATAAGAGAGGAAAAACATGAAAGGAGGAAAACTTTCAGCTGTGTCCAGTGAAATGGGCCAGACACTCTTTCCCATATCATTCAGGCTTCATTTTAACCTGTAATTATTAAAGAGCTAATATTAAAAATAGCAGTTTATTTTTTTGGATTGAGTACAGCCAGGAATGGGAATGAGTATGTGTAAGTGAGTTGGAAGTGAGTTGGAAGCTGGGAGGAGGTCTGGTTGACCAAGAAGGTGGGTGGGTATGATGACTGTGTGAGAAAGGTATCATGAAAGAATGTGTGTGTGTGAGAGAGAGAGGGTGAGAGATGATGAAATAGTGTTAGAAAGAGAAGTATGGTAAAAGAATGCGTGAGAGAGAGGTTCGGTGAAAGATTGTGTGAGAGAGAGAGAGGTGTGATAATGTGAGAAAGGTGTGATGAAAGAATGTGTTAGACAGAGGTGTGGTGAAAGAATGTGAGAAAGAGCAGTGTGATGATAGAATGTGTGTGTGAGAGAGAGGTGTGGTTAAAGAATGTGAGAAAGAGCAGTGTGATGATAGAATGTGTGAGAGAGAGAGAGTTGTGATGAAGGAATGTGTTAGGGAGAGGTGTGATGAAAGAATGTGAGAAAGAGCAGTGTGATGATAGAATGTGTGTGTGAGAGAGAGAGAGAGAGAGCTGTGATGAAAGGATGTGTGAGAAAGAGAGGTGTGTGATGAAGCTGAGGAATTGATAACCATGTCATTTTGTGGACAGAGTTTGTACAGAAAAAGACGTGATGGGTTTAGCATACCTTTTTAACCTGATAGTCGATGGAATATATGTCTAGTTGGTGGATGTGGAGGTGGTTATACTGTGTCAGGATTCCAGGGGCTTGTACGATATGTGAATGGTAGTGTGGCCCATTTCAGTGGGGATGCTCTTGATAGTTCTCCCACTTCTGTACTTTCACCCTCCTTGTATCCATCCCCTACCTTACCTCTCATTTTGACAGGAGATAATTTTCTCACTTTTTGAGAGGAGAAAATTTTAGGATAGTGATAATGATGATGATGTTAATGATGACGATGATGATGGTGGTGGTGATGGAAGCAGAAGCACTAGTAATAATGGTTATGTGAAAATTATTTATGAGTTTCAGATCCATATAATGGTGCAAGGTTACTGTTGATAGTTTTTCCTCACCCATGCTTTCCCTTGTTTTCTGGATCCAACCCCAATCCATCCATAGGTGGGAAAAAAAGGTGATGGTGGTGGTGGTGGTGGTGGTGGTGGTGGTGGTGATGATTGATGATGATGATGATGATGATTTATATAGATGTTGTGGATATACTTTATTATACCATACTTTCCTTTGTTGTATGGAAAGATGGTGTTTGAGATGATCCATATACTGTACTATCCTCCACTGTGTTGTCCCTCCAGTCTCTTGAACCATGTGATGTGGGACTACCGAAGTGAGAAGTGGTGGCGGTTGTTGTGGTCTGCCTCAAGCCTGGCCCTGGAGTGTGCCTATAATACTGCTGCCATAACAGAGTATTGCAGTGTTGCCTTAGAGATCATGGGCCCCAGACTCCCGGCCACAGAAGAGGAGAAAAACAGGGTACATAAAAATCTCTGCAGGATATTGAAAGTAAGTTGCTATCTTCACTGTATTAGGAAACAACATGCTTCACTCCCATAGATGTTAGTGACTTTAGTGGATCCGTATGTTAGGGACCTTGAAGCCCTTTCATCAAAGTAGTACTTTTGTATATGATTTGCTGGCAAGTAGGATGATAATAATGATTGATTGACTGATGGGTTGGTTGATGGTGATGATGATGACTGATTGGCTGGTTGATTGGTTGATGGATGATGATTGATTGGGTGGCAGGTTGGTTGGTTGATGATGATGATGAACTATTTCAAGTGTACTAACAAGTGTGACATCCACAGGGCCAGCCCCCAGAACCTGAACCCAGTGGTGATGACAGTGTGAGGGGAGCTGTTGATGGTGGAAGGGAGGCATGGGAGTCGCTGCTTGAAGGTCCAGTGCCACCCATCACCGTGGATATGACATGTCTGGTGCCGTGTCTCGAAGTCCGCACGTCATTCTCACAGTCCTTCTACCATGTTGACCAGGAGGTGTCGTTGGTGGTAAAGATAAGGTAAGTTGATATTACTGTATCGTTTTAGCTCTTGCAGGTTGAATGACAGGGACAAAAGTTTGCCTACAAGTACTGTTTCACTATCCCAGTACTGTTTCACTGTATCTACTTAACGCTTACAGCGTATCTTACACTTTCCTTGGTGCACCATACAGAAAAAGAATCATGTGTGGGCAGAAAAATGTATGAAGCCTCTCCCAACTTGGGAATATTATCCATTAGAGGCAAGATCCAGTACTGCCTATGTCTTTGGATATGATATGTTTGAAATCTTGTTTGGAGGTTTGCACATCATACTTGCATCCCTTCCTCCATGTTGACTGCCCATTTTACTTTAACTTTGTCACAGCTTCAGGTGTATCGAAGGAGGGAGGAAGGAAAGGCAAGGAGAGAAATGGAAAGGAAAGGAAAGGAAAGGGGAGGGGGAAGGTAGCTAGACAAGTTGGTAGACAGGCCTAAAATTGCCATCATTTCACCAAGAACACTGATGTTCACAGTAGATTAACATTACAATATGGTACAGGCAAATGCCAATTTACGATACCCCTAAGTGTGATACCCCAGAATAGTGATGAGGGTAGAAATACCACCCTACCTCACCTATCGTAGGCCTACCCATGATTTTGCGATGGGTTTTTATTTATTTTTTTACCGATTTTGATGATATTTTAGACTTAAGCTTTGTGTTTAGGTTGATTTATAAACTGGTTTTAGACTTAATGTGTGTTAGTCATAGGTAGAGTGAAAACTCATTTAAGGTACGGATTCTCGCCCTTCAGACGAGGTACAAAATAGTTTGGACAACTAGGCTAATCAACAAAGAATATTTTGTGTTTGACCATTGGACATCTAACCTGTCATAGAATACATAATAACAATTTTAAATAAATATTTGAGTGTAAAGTGGAGGGAATGTAAGAAAATGTTTTGGAAAGAGGTAAAGAGAGTTAGACAGGATGGCAGAGAAGTTAGCTGGGGAGTGAAATATAAAAATGATAGATTACTAGTGGAGAAGAGAGGAAAAGTGAGCAGATGGAGAGAACACTTTAAGGAATTGTTGAATATAGAGAGTGAAAGTAATTCGAGTGTAAGTGGCTGGGGAATGGGTGGGAGAAGGAGAGAGTGAGAAAAGAGGAAGAAATCAGTAGGACTGAGGTTGTGGAAGGAATGAAGAAAGTCAAAATGGGGTAAGCCCCAGGAATTGATGGAATGTGTGCTGAAATGCTGAAGCATGGAGGAAGAGATAGTAGTAGAATGGACGTGGAAGGTGTGCAGATTGGCCTGGGAGGAAGGTAGAGCACCGGAGGATTGGAAGTCAGGTATAATCATTCCCCTGTATGAAGGAAAAGAGGAAGAGGAAGTGTGTGGTAATCATAGGGCCATTTGCCTTCTTAGTGTAATAGGAGAAGTATATGGTAGGATACTTATTGGCAGAGCTAGGGAAATAACAGAGGAATTAGTTGGAGAATAACAGGGAGGTTTTAGGAAGGGAAGAGGTTGTGTAGATCTGACATTCATTCTTTGATCTTTAGTGGAAGAGTTTCTAGAGAAGGGAAAGAAGTTGTGTGCAGCCTTCATGGATTTGGAGGAAGCATATGACAGGGTGCATAGACAAGGATTGTGGAAAGTATTATGAATATATGGAGTAGATGGGAAGTAGTAGTAGTAGTTGCTCCCTAGGCAGTCTGGTCAAACAGCCCCGAGTCCCTAGGAAGGCCACAGCTGAGACTGGGCTTTCCCACATACTTGTAGCTCTGAAGGAGTGTATGTTGTGTTGTTGGCATAGGTGATTGTGTGCAATGCAGGATTCCATAATGTGCTTAATAGTATGGAGTGCTGTGTTACATCCTGGACAGGCTTCAGTGACAGAGTCATCCAGCCTCTTCTGATAACTCAAGAGGGCTGGATAATGCCCACATCTCAGCCTGGCCAGCTGGACCCTGTCCTCACAAGGGAGATAGGATTCAGAAGGATGGTTATCAGGAGGCCTTACATGCAGCTGTGTGTTGTCTTTAGTGACTGAATGGAGCGGCAAGTGATTTGAGTATGGATATGCTTCTGGAAGCTGGTCTGAGGTGGGCGAGGGGGAAGAGATGACAGTAATTTGTGTATGATATTGTGTACTGGGTGTTTTGATGTTTCTTGGTGTGTGTGGATGTGCTGCCATGTAATGTAGTGGATGTTGTTGGTTTGTGGAGGCTGCAGTGAGAATTTGGGTGCCTCTCATGTCTAGATGATCCTTGACTTTGAGGACTTTGGTTTCTTGGTGTAGGTGGTCTGTCAGTGTAGTAGCTGTGCTGCCTGTGATTATTTTTAGGGCCTTGTTCTGTATGGTCTGTAAGGTATTGTAGTGTGTTTTAGTGAGGTTAGGAGCCCAAGCAGGGCCTGCATAATTTATCACTGAATGTATATATTGTTTGTATACTGTGGTGGTGGTTTCTTTGTTGTGTCCATATGTTGTATGGGCAAGTGACCTCAAGGCATTGAGTCTTGGTGTTAATTTATCTTTAATGTTTGTGATGTGTTGTTTAAATTACATTGCTGTATGTTACACAAAGGATTGTGTATGTGTGTGTGTGTGTGGTAGGGGAGTGTTGTTTATGGTGAGATGTGGAATGTGACTGTGTTCTGCTGTCCAGTTTGTGAGAAAGGTCACTGTAGATTTGGCTGGGGCTGTTTTGAGCCTGTTTGTGGTGAACCATTCGAGTAGTGTGTTGAGGTAAGGTTGGAGGATGTGTGTGGCTGTGTTTGCATTTTGGTGTGTACATGTAAGTGTTATGTCATCTGCATAGGAAACTATGTGCATTTGTGGTGTGTGGGGTGTGGGTATGTCATGCATGTATAGGTTAAAGAGTGTAGGGGACAAAACAGATCCTTGAGGGACACCACTTGTGAAGTTTCTGATGTTCAAAGACTGATTGGCAAATGTTACATAAGCACATCCGCCTGCTAAGTAGTTTGCCAGCCATCCTTTTGTGTTATTGTGCATATTTGTGTTGAATATTTTGTTTGTGAGGTTGTGGCAGGGGATGGCATCAAAAGCATTGCTACTGTCTAGTGTGACTAGGAGTGTTCTGTGTGGTGGCCTAGCTGAATTCATGCCATCTAAAACTGTCTGTGTAAGGTCTGTAAGAAAAGTGTTTGTGGGATGTAGTGGTCTAAAACCATGCTGTGATGGGGCTAGGGGTGTGTGAAGTGTAACTAGTTGTAGTACCACTTGTTCAGTGACTTTGGAGGGGGTGCAGAGGAGTGTGATGGGGCGGTGTGAGGAAGGTAACGTGGGGTCTTTGTTAGGTTTGGGGATAGTGATGATAATGCCATGCTTCCAGATGTTGGGTATTATGTTGTTTGAGTAGCTGTAGTTTGATATGTTGGTGAGTGCTTGTATGCCTTGTGGACCAAGGTGTTTAAGGTGTATGTTGTCTGGTCCACAGGCAGATGAGTGCTTGAGGTTGCTATTGATGTGCTTCGTCTAGTTGTAAGCGAAAGGTGCAAAGTCTGGGTCTGTGGGGAACTGTCTCTTACGTTGGATGATACGTCGGTCATTGCGATGGGGGTTTAGATGGCTGACATATGAAAAGTGATTGATGAGAGTATTTGCTTGTTGTTTGTTTGAAGGTATGGTGTCTGTTGTTGTGATGGCAACATGTGATTGTGTAGTGTTACTGTTGATGAGTGTGATGCTGTTTACTGTTATGTAGAGTTTGCTGGTGTTTCTTTTGTGGTCAAGTGTTTGGAGATAATTATTCCAGTTTAGTGTTTGCTGTTGTGATAGTGTTTATTTGAGTGTTGAGTTCTTGTATTTGTTGTACGGTGACTTGTGTATGGGGTGTTGAGGAGTGCCATAGTGTGTCCCATTGACTGATGAGGCCTTGAATTTCTGGTGTGAAGTTGGGGTTGTGTTTCTTTCTGTTGCCTCTAGGGCTGTGTGTTTTGTCTGCATTTTGAATAATTGTATTGAAAGTGTGCACAGCGGTGTTGATGTTTGTGATGGATGTACTGTTTAATGTTCTGAAATATTGTTCTGTTTCAGCTGTGAAGGCCTCTCAGTTGGCTGTCTTGTAATAAGTGTATGTGTGTCTGTGGCCAGCTGGGGTGATTCTGGTTTTTGTAGTGATGATGATTGGGAGGTGGTCAGAGCCAAGGGTTTTTGACCATTCTCCAGGCTGTTGTGGGGATGAGGTTTGGGGATCAAAAGGTAATGTCTGGGGATGATGGGAGGAAGAAGGCTTGGTGTGGGGTATGGGTATGTTGATGGAGATTATTCAGTATGAAAAGATGATCTGTCTGGGTATGTAGTATCTGTCTGTGTCAGGGTTGTTGACATGCCAGACCGATGCCTTGGCATTGAAATCACCACCCAGGATGATGATGGGTATGTTAGTGATGTGGTGTATTTGTAGAGAGTAATTGTATGGTACCGTGGGGGACGATTGGGGGGAAGTGTACGTGTTGGAGACTGTTAAATGTGATTTAATACCAGTGCGTATTGTAATTGATTGTATTTCTGTTGTGGTGTCATGTGGGGGGCGAGAGGATACTGGAGTTCTGCCAGGGTAAGGATTTGAAAATTATAAACACAATATTCAAAAAGGAAAGAGAGAAGTTGATAACTTAAAAAAGTGGAGGTTTAGAAACTCAAATTGATTTTATGCTGATGAGAAAGGAGCAATATATTAAAGTGAAAGACTGTAAAGTTATACCAGGTGAAGCATGTCTACCACAACATAGACTATTAGCTGTGGATTTGAGAGTGGAAAATATGATAGGAAGAAAGAAGAGGAAGGGTGTTAAAAGAGTAAAGGAATGGAAGTTGAAGGATGAGGAGATAAGACTACAATTTGAAGAGAGTTTTAAGAGAAGAAATGAGTGACAGAGAGACGATTGGAAACACTTCAGGGATAATATAACAGAGGCTGCGAGGGAAGTGTGTGGAGAAACAACAGGTCACAGGAGAAAAGAGAGACGTGGTGGTGGTATGAGGAGGTGAAGCAGGCGATAAGTGAGAAGAAAAGAGCATTTAAAGTATGGCAGAGAACTAGAAGGGAAGAAGACAGAAGAGAATATAATGAAAAGAAAAGACAGGCAAAGAGAGAAGTGGCCAGAGCAAAAAGGGTGGCATGGGAAAGTTGAAGTAGAGATCTGGAGAGTGCACAAGGACAGACAAAAATGTTTAAAATTGCAAGACAGATGAGGAAGGAGAGGAAAGACATGGTGGGAGCTAAATTTGTAAAGGATGAAAATGGGGAAATAAAAACTGACGAGGCAGAAATATTGGAAAGGTGGAAGAAGTACTTTGAGGAACTGTTAAATGAAGAAAATAATTATGAGATAGAAGAGATGGGAAAAGTTGAAGGGCCAGTTGCAATGATAACAGAAGCTGAAGTGGAGATAGTCCTCACTCTTCCAAATTCATCCACCAAGCCTTGCAGCTCCCCTTCGTCTTCACTTAACAACACAGTATCATCTGCAAACAACAGTACAGGGAGTTTCCAAACACTGCCCTCTCTCACTAGGGTGACTCCAACATCCACTGCTCTACCTTGTATCTCTTTTATAACCCCATCCATATACAGATTGAACAACCATGGAGACATGACACATCCCTGTTTCAATCCAACCTTCAAATAGAATAATTCACTCAATTCACTATCCACACGCACTGCAGCCTTATCACCCTCATAAATACTCTTCACAGTCCTCAAAAACTTCCCATCTACTCCATAATACTTTCTACAGTCCTTGTCTATCCACCCTGTCATATGCTTTCTCCAAATCCATGAAGACTGCTTACTACAGCTTCTTTCCCTTCTCTAGAAACTTTTCCACAAAAGATCTAAGATTGAATATCTGATCTACACAACCTCTTCCGTTCGTAAAACCTCCTTGTTCCTCTCCAACTAATCATCATCATCATCATCGGAACCTCCTTTCCCCCCCGAGGGCAGGGTGAGGAGTAGCAGTGCCCAGACAGCCCAAATTTGCCCAATCCAATGGCCCACGCTTCCATTCACTCATCATTGAAGCCCCCGGAATCCTGGCTCTATCAGATACGCCAAAAACATTCACCACGTTCTATAGCTTCCCATAAACATATCCATATCCGATAGAGTCAGTTCGGAGGCTGCCATGTTAAAATGGGGTGCCAGATCCCTGATCATGCTCTTCTCACAACATTCATCCAGCCAGCTCGATTTCTTTTCAGTTCCCTAGCCTCACCGACTTCCAAACCTCTCGTTCTCACACACTCATCCACCATATCTCTCCACCTTCTTGGCCTACCTCGCCGCCTCCTTCAAATTTGCTCAGGTATACAGCAAGCTCGCCCCAAATGCGTGGGCTTTGTTTCAACCGTTGCGCATTTGGCGCAAAACTGCTTAAGTTTGAACTACTCCTTATTTTGCTCACTAGACTCCCCAAATGTGGTGTATTGCTGTTATCTGTCATCGGTAATCGATATAAAGCACTTTAAGTGGTTAGAAGGTTTATTTAATGATATAATTTACAAATACAGTACTGCATAGCAAAACTTCAACATACAAATACGTAAACACGAGGCAACTTTCCGACGCCAATCGGTTTCGGGACAGTTCGCCGTCAAGTCAATTCGTCGTCATAACAGTAACAAAACAATTTGCTGTCATTAATGACAACAGCTGTGGGTGATGCAAGAATATAATTCAAAGGCGCCTACAGCGAGGAAGAAACAATTATTGACTATAGGTGCAACTAATAAATAATATCCTAAGCCTATGCTATTGAACATAGACTTTGATGGATCCCCCTGAAATATAGTTATTAAAGTATTGATTAATTAATAAGTATTTTTATAGAATGACGGAGAATCATCCAAGGTGTGAATTGACCTGACGGGGAATTGTCTCTGTTTTGACGGGGAATAGTCTGACGGTGAATTGACTTGATGGCGAATTGTCTTGGAACCCCCCGATCATGGGTAATCAAATAAATCGGGTTAAATGGCTGCAAGGCTTTATTTAATGCTTTAACTGTATTTAAGTGCTTTAACAAGTACATATCAAAACAGTAAATATTTAACTTACAAATGCAGTACTGTGGAAAAGCAGTACAGCAAATCTTTAACGAACAAATAAAAGAGGCAGTATTCTGACGCCTATCAGGTAAACTGGTTATAAGACTTTATTTCTTGCTTTAATGTTATTTAATAGTACTTTAACTTGCACATAAACTTACCAGAACAGTAATGTAAATTATTAACTTACAAATATAGTACTGTGGAAAATCAGTACAGCAAATCACATGATCACGTGATCAAAACAAACCATGCATGCTGCGCTGATGTTCGAGGGTTTGGCCTTTCAAAGGTCTATCTTGCGTAAATTTATTGTTTTCGTAATGGTTCTTCAATCTTATGTTGTCTTATACGTATCCCAGCACTTACCGCATATAATAGTGAGTGCGTTCGGTGAGAACTCATTCGGGACGAGCTTACTGTACCTTTTTCACCACTCTATTGTTATCCATTCTCTCCACATGACCATACCATCTCAGTACATTCTCTTCAATTCTGGTGTCCACAGACTTCCTTACTTCACATCTTTCATGAATCACATGGTTTCGTATCCTATCCAGCCTCTCTACTCCACATACATTCCTCAGCAGTTCCGTCTCCACTGCTCTTACTCTTGGCTTTTCATTTTCATGCCACACCATAGTCTCACATCCATATGTTAAAGTTGGCACTAACACTCCTTCATGTAAGCCTCGTGTAGCTGCAACACTCGAGCATTTGTTTCTTATCAAGGCCTTCATTGCACCAGCTACTTTCCTTCCTTGTGTCACTATACTTTCCACATCTTTTGCACATTTTCCTCTCTTTTCTATCACTGTACCCAGGTATTTGAACTCACCAATTCCAGTCTCTCTCCATTCACTGTAACATCGCACTGGGAGTCACCTTGTCTCTCAGTGACCATCACTTTACTCTTTTCTACATTTACTTTCTAGGCACGATGCTCACAGACATCAGCAAAACACTGCACTAGCCTACCTAGTTCTTGTCCGGTATTTGCAAGCAGTACTGCATCATCAGCATACAACATATTTGAGATATTCCATCCATCACCATTCATTACTAATGCCGTCCCCTTCACCATTACTCGTGTTTTTACTTTTCTCGTCACCCCATCCATGTATATATTGAACAACCATGGGGACATCATACAACCTTGTCACACGTGACCCATTCACTTACAGGCCCATTTACCCTTACACATGCTTCACTACCATCATAAAAACCCTTGACGGCACCCCTACCAGCTTACCATCTACACCGTACATGTGCAAACTTTCCACATTCCTTCTCTTTCCACTTTGTTGTATGCTTTTTCCAGATCCATGAATGCCATAAACACCGTATGGTCCTTCTCATAGGCCTTCTCTGGTACCTTTCTCACTGCAAATATCTGATCCATACATCCTCTGCCACTCCTAAAGCCACCCTGTTCATCACTCACTTGAACTTCTGATATCTCTCGTACTTTCTGTATAATAATTCTTCCATATACCTTCCCTACCACACTGAATAAACTTATGCCACGATAATTCTTACACTCACCACGCTCACCTTTATTTTTGTACAGGGGTACAATCACAGCCTTTTTCCATTCTGCTGGCACAGTTTCACTCATCCATGCCTTTGCATTCTTTTTTCTTACTAGATCATTATTTACCTCCTTTTTCCTCTTCACTAGTCTATTTACGTGCTTCTTGCTCTTAATATATTCAGTTCTTATTTCAACCGAACCCCTATCCTGCAACCACTTCAGCCACTTCTTCCTCTTTTCCTCCATTGTTCTCTTAACCTTATCATCCCACCATGCCGTACATTTCTTCTTTGTTGTTACTCTTGCCACACCACACACCGCTTTAGCAATCCTAACTAAGTAATCCCTATATGTATTCCATGGGCCGTCCAGATCCATTTCATTCCAGTTCACTGTTTCTAACTCCTCCTTTACTTTGGTCCTGTAATCATCTGCCATTTCTTTGATCCACAGCTTCTCATCTTTCAGTCTTTCACCCTGACTGCTCCTCTCCCACCTGATCCACCTCACTCCTCTCAGCTTGATCTTGCATACCACAATCATATGATCTGACAGACCTCCACATAGTCCTCTCACGGCCCTCGTATCAGCAACCATTCCCAGCATCGACCTCTGTACGAGCACGTAATCAATCGGGCTTCTTTCCCCACGATCGCTGTTCCCTCTATACCTTGTATATTTGTGTGCATCTTTGTGTTTGAAATACGAGTTACAAATGCACAACCTCCTCTCCTGACACACACATTCTTTAGTCGCTCCCATTATCATTTTCTCCTGGTACTCCCTCCTATTGTTCCATTCATGTCACCCATTATGATCACTGTATAGCTCCTGGGCATTTCTCCTACTACAGTAATCACTCTTTTATCTAGACGCCCAATAATCAGACACCCCATTGTCCGGACATCGTTGGCTTGGGTGTTCGGAACCCCAAAATGCCAAATAAATGCAAAAAAAAAAAAAAATGTCCGAGATATATATATATATACTGTATATTTTTTTTTTTACTACCCTTAACCCGCTGATTCCCACCGACATACGATGCACGTCGCAACTTTTTTCCCGGACAGACCCAACGACGTGCATCGTACGTCATTCAGTTCCAAGGCCCATTGTGTGCACATTTTTCAACATTCGCGGGTGATTTTTGTTAGGCATATGTGGGAGACCTTCCTCTACCTTCTGTCAAGCTTGGATACTGCCTGGCCCCTCCTAACTCCCCCTCCCCCCCCACAC
>JAGKTI010000022.1:0-17051 GCA_018397915.1 Birgus latro | reverse complement strand
ACTGGGCAATTCACCTGTTAGCTGTAACCTGGCCAGTAAAGGTATGTTGCCCAATGGTCTCTCCAATGACGAAATTCACGGTGAAAGTGATTCCTGAGGTGAAGGACAAAGCAACAAAGAAGCTAGAGGTAGAAACAAACAGAAGTGATGAGGTGGTAATATCGTAAGGGAAGGTGCCATATACTGGGGTTTTGGGTGAGTGAACTGTGCTTAGAAACGCCTATATTATTGTGTGAAAACCAATATAGACTTGTACTACACATAAATTCGTACCAAATAAATGATATAAATACGTAATTTAAAGTGGGTTGAATTAGTTAACCCTTCCATAGTTCGTTTTCTTTAGCCAGGTACCCTGAAAAAGAAGGAAACCGTATGGTTGAGTGACACCAGTATCAACATATCTAACCTCAAGATCGCGATTTTTCTATGAATTTTCGATACTTCTCACCAAAAGTGAAGGTTTCAGCTAAAAAACAAAGTCGAAAATTGGTCGGGATCTGGGGGTAGGCTGGGTAAAAAAATGGTCAGGATGCGCGGTGCTGAACATCTGTGTTTACGCACACTTCTCCCACTCCCCAGGCTCCCCTTCCCCTTCCCAGTTCCCTCTCAACTACCATCATGAGTAAACGTTTGTCGGGATGGGTGGCACTAGTGCTTGTTTTTGGTTAAACAGTTATAATTCACAGTGCTAAGGATTAAGTGCAGCACAACACTGGATTACTGTACATGCTTCAAGAGCATTTTCACCACTGTCAGAGCCTTAGAGGTGGTGTAATCTTCGTAACAACCACCACGGACATGTACGTACACTGTCAGCTGCCAAATATTTTTCCTACTCACCTCTAAATCCGCATTCTTTGGTTACATTTTATTTATTTCATGGTTTGTGTCTCGTATTTGAGTGCATAGGCTGTGAAAAAGGTGATTTTCATAGTGATTTTCATGTTTGTTACCTACATTCACTATACTGTCAACTGGTGAACATATTTGCCATACTCACCTCTAAATCATAATTTTCTGGTTAAATTTCATTTATTACATGCTTTTTGTCCATTATTTATGTGAATAGGGTCTTAAATAGGTGCTATGCATGTCTGGTAGGGAGGTATGTAGGTGGTTTCTGAGTTAGGTTTGGTTAGGGTCCATAAGTACCAGTGCAGGAGCTTCTGGACCAGTATCCGGACAGAACCAATTTCTGGACATGCCTTTGGCTCTATTACATCGGAAAATGGAGGGATTACTGTACTTCATCCAGCTTATCCCAAAACCTGTCTTTCTCCCTCTCACTCCTGTCCTCGCACAGTTCATTCGTTACAATTACAGCCACTTTCACCTTCTCAAACTTGAACTTGACATACAAACACCACAAGCTGACACATTTGTTGTCTATTCCACTCTGCCACACCTCATTCATCAACAAAGCAACTCCTTCCTTGCATCTTTCTCCCCCATTCATGCCCGATTTTACACACTTCACACCTTCCCACTCTTCCACTTCACACCCTTTTATCTTCTTCTCATACAATGCCATCACGGCATATCTCGCACTCTTGAACACATTCACTACTTCCACCCTCTTGCTGTCCTCATCACACCTCTCACATTCCACATGGCCATGCAAATCTGCCCATTTGGTCAGGGCCTGGGCAAAGATCCAAAATCCAAAATCACTTAATCGTTATGGCAGTCATTTCAGAGAGCCTCGGAGGGTCCAAGTAATTCCTCTGTTATTTCTCTAACTTTGTCAGTAAGTATCCTGCCATATACTTTTCCTACAACACTAAGAAGACAAATGCCCCTATGATTACCATGCACTTCTTTTTTCCCATTTCCTTTGTAAAGGGGATAATTATACCTGACTTCCAATCCTCCGGGACTCTGCCTTCCTCCCAGGCCAATCTGCACATCTTCCACATCCATTCTGCTACTGTCTCTCCCCCATGCTTCAGCATTTCACCACACACTCCATCAATTCCTAGGGCTTTCCCCATTTTAACTTTCTTCATCGCTTCCACACCTTCCATCCTACTGATTTCTTCCTCTCTTCTCACATCCCTCCTTCTCCCTGCCATTCCCCAGCCTCTTATGCTCACATTACTTTCATGCTCTACAGTCAACAGTTCCTTAAAGTGTTCTCTCCATCTGCTCACTTTTTCCCCCTTGTCCACTAGTAATCTACCATTTTTATCTTTCACTCCCCAACTAACTTCTTTGGCACTCTGTCTAACTCTCTTGACCTTTTTCCAGTACATTTTCTTACTTTCCCTCCACTTTACACTCAAATTCCTTACAAATTCCTCATCCACTCTCTTCTTACTCTCTCTTACTAATCTTTTCACCTCTCTTCCTCTCTCCATATATATAACTGTCTTCTGTGTCACAATTTCTTCCACGCCCCCGTTTCTCATCCACTCACTATTTGCTTTCTTCTTTTGTGCCACAGCCTCTCCCACCTCTTCATTTCATCATGCTGTTCCCTGAACCCCCCTTTCGTCTTCTCTTCACTCCACACACCACCTCACATGCTGCACAGATTTCTTCTGTGAATACCTTGCACACACCTTCCAAGTCCCTCATCTGCTCCACTCCATATTTAACCATTCACTCTTCCACTTCCCTCTTATATTCTGCCTTTTTTCCATCCTCCTGTAACTTTTTCACCCTCCTTGTATGAACTACTTCCTCCAGTCCTTCCCTTCTATTTCTCCATTTCATTTGGACTTGATTCGTGGTGTTCAGAGAAGTTCACTCCCCCAGTCTCTGTATACACTTACATCCATTACACACCTCATTCTTTCATACACACACACATAATCAATCATTGCCTTCTGTTCATTCATTTCACCATCCACCCTTCTCATCATTCGCCACTATACTTATAGATCATTTTGTGCCTGAAGAGGATATTGGCCATCACCAACCCCCTCCTGGCACAGATGTCCACCAAAGAACTGCCATTCTCATCCATCTATATGACCTATTACCAGCTCTCTTCCTTTTATTCATCAATGACTTTTGATGTTGTACATCTAACCCTATCCACTCGTATGCTGATGACATCCATCTCAGCAGTTACTTCAACAAACAAAGGATGAGGCTATGGCACACCTAATGTCTGATCGGGGTAAAGATAATCTTGTTTTTAATTCATAAAAGACTCAGTTCTTACACCTATCAGCCTGACAAAATCTTCCACAGGAGTACCCTCTAATGTTTAATTATATTCAGCTCAATCATGCATCATCCTTGAACATGCTTGGGGTTTCATTCACTCAGGACTTATCTTGGAAAGATCATATTACATGTCTTGTAATATCTGCTTCCAAGAGATTAGGTGTGCTAAGCCGACTCCGTACCTTCTTTACTCCTTCACAATTTTTGACTTTATACACGGGGTTTATTCGCCCCTGTGTAGAGTACAACTCATGTGTGGGGAGGCTCCCCACTTACAGCTCTTCTCAATAGGGTTGAGTCAAAGGCTTTTTGTCTCATTAACTCTCTTCCTCTTACTGACTCCATCAACATTGTGTCTTTGCCGCACTGCTGCATCTTTATCTCGTTTCTGTCGCTACATCAGTGGTCACTGCTCCTCTGAACTGTTTGTTTGCATCCCTCCACCTTTAACGACGGTCGTATAACACCCATCTAGCAACAAACTCTCATCCCTGTTCTGTCCAACTCTCTAATGCCAAAGTTCATTGTTACTCCCAGTCCTTCATTTATGCAACAGGTCAATTCTGGAACTGTCTCCCTATGTCTGTATTTCCTGCTTCCTATGATCTCCAGTCTTGAAGCGTATCCAGGCATCTCGAAATGATCGGATCTTGAATTTGGCTCTCTTGTATTGTTTTTGTTTTTTCTTGGAAGGAACAGTTTGCGGGCTCCTGGCCTTTATTTCCGCCTTCCTTGCATTTAAAAAAAAAAAAAAATCTACAGGCACACCCCACTCACCAACTACTTCCACCTTCACATTCCCTACTTTTCCATTCGCACCTCCAATCAAAAACGCTCTTCTCTCACTCTGCTTGCACGATCTTGTGTTGGCGCATACACGCACTCAATCGCCGACATTTGTAGTCCACCTTTCCATCTTACCTCCTTCCATCTGTTACTCACAACAATCCATACTCCTTCTTTTGCCCTCTCATTCACAGCTGCTCCCGCACATATACCCCATCCATATTCCCATTCTCTCACACTCTCACCTTTCCATTTAGTTTCAGTTAATGCACATACATCCACTTTCGCACTCTCAAACACCTGGACAATCTCTCTCTCTTTCACCCCATCATTTGCACCCCTTACATTCCATGTAGCTATCCGTACCATGTCATTTGTTCAGTCCTTAGTTGTCACCTTTTGGTCAGTCCAGGCCCGAGGCTTCTTGTTCGTATTTTTAGTTATTTGTTTTCCAGGGAGGGGCACTAACCCTCCGCCAACCCATTTGCTGTCACGTAGGGAGCACGTGTTGGTTGGTTATAAGGTTACCACCCAGCGTTGTAAATGCTTTCCTGTTTTACAGGAAATCATTTGGCTTGCCCCCTTAAAAAAAAAAAATACAGTAAAATCTTCGGTTAGACGAACTTAGGCTGATACCACGTAAGTAGGCCGAAATGCGGAAGTAGGTGGACAAATTGCGCCAGGCGGACACGTGGCGCCAGTCTGCTGCTTGCCTTCGGAGACGTGGTCACGCCATTCGTAGTCATTTAGTGCTGAGAAGTGCTTTCCTTTTTTTGCCTTCTGCCTTTCCATGAAAGGTTCAAAGAGTAAAAGAAGTGATACTGGCACCTTTAGTCATTAGGGAATGTAGCTTTAAAAAAAAAAAAAAATGCGTGTGACAGTGTTAAGTGATCGTGATTAAAGTTCAGTACTATTATTACTGCAAATGTTACATTGCAGTGTATTATAGTGATTACATTTAAGTTTAGTTCTTAATGTTCAGTGAAATAAATACTGGGTACTGTTTAGAATATTTCGTTAAATTGTGAACTCAGCCACCTCCGTCTCAAACACAAACTGCCGACTGATCAGTGTTGCCAGGTTGGCCCTTTTGGGGCCAAACTCCTGAATTCTGGTCCTTTTTTACTTTGTTGGGCTCCCCCCCCCAAAAAAAAATAGTTTGGCCCTTTTGTGTGTTTGGCCCTTTTTTTTTCCTTTTTTTGTTTTTCCGAACTATAAAACATTTCTCTGAAATGAAAGTTCCATGACCAATTGAATAGAAAGTTTTTTTTTTTTTTAATTCATTTATTTATTTATTGTGTTGCAGTAGCTGTTATTATTTCTAGCATACCCAGAGAGAGAGAGAGAGTTAAATAATCCGCCATGTCCTGTCGGCATCTCTTGGTAATTTTTTAAACCAATATTTGAAATTCAGCTGACGGTGAGTCACGTGTTATGTGCTGTGGCGAAGTTTCCTGGACAGTCACCTGTGCATGTATATAGGCTAACTCTGCTGCATCTGCCTGTGTGTTCATTGGTGAGTACAATATACTGTAGTATTGTATTGCTTTGTTTCAAAACGTTAGTATGACAGTCGATCAAGAGTTATAAATGGTATACCTTGGTGTTGCTTTCGCACTAATTATTCGCGTGTTGATCCTCCGCAATTCATCCGTTTCAGTGTCTGCTAATTTGTAAGTTGTTCCATATATAAATGTAGCTAGGTTATTTGTGTTTAGGTTTAATATTGCAATGCGGTTAAGGTAGCAAGAGCAAAGAAGTTACTTTTACCCAATCAGTGTAAAGCTGAGAGAAAATATATCTGGTAGGTTAAATTTAGCATTAAATTTCTATGTTCTTGTTAATCCTAATATATGTTTGTAGTAGTTATGTAAGTTAACAGACACATGTGAATAGACATGTGAACAAATACCTTATTAAGAGTAATAATGATGGAAGAGCAGTATAGTATGATATTGTATTTTTATATTAATCTCTACACATGCTGTTATTATTTATTATACATTACTATTTTTTTTTTTTTTTAGGTGGCACATGGTTTTCAAGTCTTGAAAGGCTTGAAAATTCTTATCTAGAGATGCACCATGCCACCCCTACAGTGGAAAAGTGAATATGATGAAAAAAGATAATATAAACCTGAATGGGAGAGAATGTTTGGTTAAAGGAAGCATCTGATGGTGAGGCCAACTGCAAACTGTGTTTATGCACTGTACATCCTAAACTAGATGCCATACAGAGACATGAAAAGCACTGAGAAACATAAGAAAAAGTAATGTGCCTTAAGAGTAACACAACCAGTTAAATTTATTTTTTACCCAAATTATTTCCCACTATAATATTCAAAAATGAAGTTTGGCCCCATTCTGGGCAATTTGGCTCTTTTTTGGACAAATTTTGGCCCCTTTTGCTCTGAAAGATCTGGCAACCCNTTGAATTTCATTTAAACAGTTGGAAAGGAAGTGAGTTTAATCCCAGACTGGAACAAGAACAGTTTGAAGATTTGAATTTCATATAAATAGACTTTTAAAATCTTCCACAAGAGCCATCTGCATATCATAAAGCATCCCCCAGTAATACCTTTATGCCAGTCCTGAATGAGGCAGCCCTAATGTGAACAGCAGTCACTATGGTCAGAGGCTGTTGGAGCAGAAATGGTGACATGTGAAGTACCATGGCATGTAGGAGTGCTGGGCCTTAGGGAACAGAATATCAAGTCTCTCTCCACAGTCATTAAAAGAAAAAATGAGAGGAGGGGGGAAGAAAAAAAAAATGATATTGACAAGCTGTACTGCATTCCTCAGGTGACAGAAGTAAGGGGTCAGTTTGGTGAGCCTGGTAGTAAGGTTGGAGTGTTCTTACAGTGGGCAGGAGCTGGTAATGAAGGGGTTACTGCACACACTGCTGACACACCTGCATGGCCAGAGTTCAGGTGAGTGTTGTTTCATTTCATTTATAAAGGGTCCAACAGGCTTGCATGCGTCAGCCTTGGTCACTAATGGCGGCTGTCCATGCTGCTTGATCCCTTGCAGCCTCCCTTTTCAGTCCCTTATCCCTGAGGTCACATTCTATGGCTTCATCCTGGGTCTTTTTTAGTCTACCTCCTAAAATCTGTGAATAATAAAAACTACTTCACAGCTATAATTAAACTATGTTATTGTCTAAAATTTGTTTGTAGTGGCCAGAGCATCACAAGACATTAGAATCTTTGTTTTCAGAATGTTTGTTCAGATGCTATTGTAATAAATCTTGCCAAAACATCCTTAATACACCTTCGCCTAGTGCACTGTTTGATGATATACCACCCATGAATAACCAGAGCTGAAAGTTGAAACCGCAGAAAGTGAAGGATGGTTGTAATTTATCCATCTTGATCCTTTCGGTTCAGTTATATAGCATTGTGCTATCACCAGTCTATAGTATATACTTTAGGGGAGATTGTACAAAATGATATAGATGTAGCTGTTATTAACCCATTTACTTGAAGAGAGCTTCTCTAAACTGAAGAAAACAATTTGGAGGTAGCAGCAATATAACAGTACAGTATGTCACTGGATTGGAGGATTAATTTGGCAAAGTATTCATTTTTTTCTTGGAACAATCTTTGTGGGCTTCTAGCTATTGGTTCCTTCTTCCTTAAAAAATCTTGCCTATAATGCTTGTTTTCAGTGCATGATTTGTTTATAATGCCAGTTGTTCAGGTCCAGAAACTTTCCTTGATACAGGTAAACCATGCATAGTACCAAATGCAGGCCCCACACGGCTCAGATATGGATGACATTTTCAGCCACTGGGCAACTGTTTTTCCATAGCCGGAGCTCCAAACTCTCTCAAACTCCCCCTCCGCCTCACCATACGTGTCACATACAGTAAAATTACTTTGTCGGAATAATAAGGGCCGAGACCATTCTGACCAGTGAAATTCTGACTTTAGGAAAGTGTGAGGACTCCTGACCAACCAGAAAAAAATCACTTGCCATGTTTGCAGAGGGTGTAATCCAAGCATAAGGAGGGCCTTTTGGTAGGATATAGAGGTGTTAGGGGGGCACATGATCACTTCTCTGCAACTTTTTCACTTCTGTACAACATTTTCTAACCATAATCACAATTGCACTACCTTACGTTTTATATACAGGCGTTAAGAACACTATTGCACTTTATGTACAGGCCTACTGTAAAGCACTATTGTATGCAAAATTAATCACAATCAGAGTCACTGCAGAAAATTTGTGTAGGCATCTCTGAGGACACACTGCAGGTGAGTGGAGGGGGGGGGGTAGACGCTAGACTGAGGTGGGAAGCGCCTTGGGAGGCAGGAGGCGGATAATGGGTCCTCACTGGCTAAAACATGACCCTAGTGCATCATACTGAGACTGGGTTTCCATTAGATGACATTTTGTGACTTAAGGGAGTTTTTTCTGGGATTTTTACAATTTTTAAAAAAAAATTGAATTATTTTCATCAACGAATATCATATGCTATGCCGACTTCAGCATAATCCCAGCTAAACTGGTTTTGACTTATGAAGGTTTTTCTTTACATTTGCTTGTTGGCTAGTCTTTGGTGTTTTTAGGACAAGCTTTTAAAACTGGAGGGCTTAAATATACCCTTCATCAACCTCCATCTTTCATCCATCTGTCTTTAGCCAGAAGCCATAATCCCGTAAGGGGTGGCCATTTGACTGTGAGTTAGTTGTTTTACAGGGAGGGGCACCAACCCTTCACCAACCCACTTGTTGACATGTGGGGAACATGTCTGGTCAGTTAAGTTCAGTAAAATTGTTTGGGGCTGCAAGAAGGAAGTATTGGAAAAAGTTGACATTTACAGTATGACATAAACCAAAGTTTTCCCAGTTGCTGAGTACTCTGTCTATACACTGCTGCTTGTGCTGCAAACTCTTACCCCTCGTATTTCACTGCCATAGCCCTTTTCAAATTAGGTGTTAAAGTAAAATAAAGTAACATAGAATAATTTAGTCATAGTTTCCTGTCATGAATTAAATATGAAAATGTGTAATCCATTTCGTTGTTTAATTCACATTATTGTTTTGTTGTTGCCTTAATTGTAGGGACTGAGTAATGTATCCCAAGCTCCCCTTTATGAGTATATGTGGCCAAATGGGACTGGATGTTGTTGCGATCATCTCTGAAAAAGTACTTTGAACATTTCTTACATTGTTTTTTTCCAGCCTCCTGTGCAGAGATGCCTATGATACGGCTCAACCCATCACTGAAACAGAAATTATACCTCGACAGCCTCAGCTTACATTGGAGGTAAGTTTGTGGCAGTTGTTGTTGTGTTGTGTTGTTGTGCATTACTATACAGTATTGTAGGTATTTAGTTACTGATTACCGGTATAATACCATATATATTCAAACCATTTCAGTGTGAGTATGATGGCACAGCATTGGTGTGGGAGTGGCTGCCTGTGAAGGTACAGCTGTTAAATAATGAGGACTCCATCATATCAGACATCTCCATTAGTTTTGGTTTGGATCCAGCATCACCGACCAATGTAGAGCATGCTAGTAAGTTATATTATTTTGATGTTCTTATCATTGTCATCATCATCCAAACCTCTTTTCCCACTCTAGGGCAGAGTGAGGAGTAGCAGTGTCCAGACAGCCCAAGTTTGCCCAATCCAGTGGGCCACTCTTCCATTCAGTCATCATTCAAGCCCACGGAATCCTGGCTTCATCATATAGGCCAAAAAAATATCACCACGTTCCGTAGCTTCTCATATACCTATAAATCATGTATTTCAGTGGTTAATGAAGGTTATATCAGATTCCTCCATATTGAAAAGTCAGGAGGCAGCAAAAATAAACTAAATTAGACATCACTGTATTGAAGGTGTTAAGGATCATTGTTTACATTTCAGCTCAAGTGTGTACAGCATCAGACCTTCACAGTGACAAGCTGGGGTCTCAGGTGACAGGGTTCAGATGTGGAGACCTTCGTGTGGGTGAAAAGTCATCATTTGTCTTCTATGTCAAGTCCCTCACTGCCACTGAAAGGACACTACATATGAAGGTATAGATGATTAGATTTCTATTTCCTCGTCTACTTCTCAATTTCTGTTGTTAGTTAATAATCCAGNTTAGCAGATTTGTTCTTATACCATTAGAAAGCTGAGACTTTTGTAAAATATGATGAAAGAAAAAAGAAGTGATATTGCATAACATGAAATAGTTATGACAAGTTTAATTTGAAAGAGCACATAAGAATGTTTATACCACCTTGTTTTTCTAAGCATTTTTTGGTCATCTCAACTTTTACCCTGAATGAAATTAGTACTACCGAACTGGAAATTCAGTCAGGCTATTTTCAGACCAAATTTCAGGACGCTAAACACAATTCCTGATATATGGTGAATATTTCTTTGTTTGGACGTGGATCCAGATCCAAAGAGTGGATTGGACACTTTCAGGTTGGATGCGGATTGCGTCCAAAGATCGTTAAAGTAAGTCCTTCATCATTGGAGATCATTCTTGAGTTGAGCAAAATTGTCTGCTGGTGATCTGATAAAGAAGAAAAAGGCCTCATTTGATTGAAAGAGTTGATGATGGATGGATATTCTTGTAGTATTGTGAAGCGGTATGAAGTGCAGTATTGTGTGGATTATTTTGTTTTGAGTTGGAGCCAAGGATTTGAAAGGCTTACCAGTAAAAGACAAGTAGATGGATGTGTGGTCTATATTTGCCTTGCACTGTGTTGATAGCTCTCTTGATTTTGTATATTTACCTGTTTCTGGATCTTCCTCTGTATATAAGTGGAAAATAGGGTTAAGGTGATGATGATGATGATTGTTAATGATAATAATGATGATGAACTGTAGCAGCCGTGGCTCAGTGGGTTAGAGCGCTCCGCTCTGGCTGTAGGGTCGGAGGATCGAATCCACCCAAGGGTCATTGGTAGACATCAGGAAGGGCATCCGGTCACAAAATGCTACACGCTCCAATCCAAAAAGGCCGACGCATGCAAGCATGTTGCAGCCTTCAAAAAACGAAACGAAACGAACGAACTGTTTCACACATTCTCCAGCTTAATGAAGTCATCACCATCTTCACCTTCCGTAGCTCCTCCCACCACTCAACCTCATTTATGTATCAGTTAATGTAGTTTGTGTGTTTTTGTAATAAGCGTTTATTTTTAGGTTGAGTACAGTGTGGATGTGTCATCAGGGAACACTGTCATCCACTGCCCTTGTGTTAGTGAGAAGACAGTCACACTACAGGCCAAGATACCATTCCAGGTAAGGTGCAGTGAAGTCAAACTTTTATAAACAGGGTGTTCCTTAATTTACGTCCCCTTGTCAACTCTCTTACTGGGGGAACAGCTCAGTGTTACAGATGTATGTTGTTGTGGCCCCAGGCTCCTCTGGACTTGAACCCAGTGGACTGTTTCATTTGCGGAAGTACTTCCGCAAGCACAAACCTGCCCGCCAACCAGCCTGACCTCTGAGAACTTAGGGCGGTTTGTTTTTTATGAAGGGCAACATGGACCTGCTCAAGATGGAATTGTCTTAGTTGTTGGAGGAGTCTGTGACAGGAGTGAGGACTGAGGAGGTTAGAGATGAGGAATAGAGGTGGACTGGTGGGCCAACTTGTCAAGTGTGAGCTGTGAAGTGTAATAATTTCATTCATTTATCTACAGTAGTGAATGATTTGCCCTTGTTTTATATTAAAAACAGTCTAATATACTAATATACCTGTAATAATATTTAAAATATATATTTTAGTTTTATTATGAATGTAATTTTATATATCCGATTAAGTACTTCAGACAATTTCCAAACTTAATAAAGTTGCCTATTGTTACTCAGAACAGAGTAAATAAAGATGTAATTGTAGTGGATGAGTAGCACCTTCATTACAAAAATATCATCCTAAATTTAATAAGATCCTCTGATTGTATCCAGAATAAAATGAAACTGATGCCGTGGTACTGAAAGGGATACAAATTGTTTTGTATTTGCAGAACTGCAAATTTCAAGAAATTTGCGGTTGGGTACCCTGTTGGTTTGAGTTGTGGATTTGCGTTTGCAGGAGTGAATTTGCGTTTGCAGTGCCCAGCTCTGTTACCTTTTGAGATTTTCTGCCCTCTGGCGATTGTGTCTGTGCGAGATTCAGGCGTGAATTTTCGTTTGCAGTGCCCAGCTCTGTTACCCTTTGAGATTTTCTGCCCTCCGGCGATTGTGTCTGTGCGAGATTCAGGCGGGCACACACAGAGCATGCCATCGCGCAGCAAAATGTGTACTTAATCGGCCACTGTAGACTAACTTTTTATTATAGGCTAATGAATGTGGTACCGTTTTAAAGCTGAATAATTGTTCTTTATCGAAGGATGGTTGAAAAGGTAAATACGATAGCTAAAAGGCCAATAGGACAAGTAGAAGTTAGCCGAAAAGGAAAAATTCCAAACCCCTCCATAGAAAAATATTTGTAAAAAAGAAAAGTATTACAGATACGTGAAATCTGATAGCACCATGTCAGTCTACAATAAATTCCCTTTCTATTGATATATAAGTTATGGCAGTTTATGTTAGTTTTCACAGAGAAAAGTGAAAGCTCTCACTGTCACACTGGCAAATATCCATGTTGGTAATGCCGATATTATTCTTGGTAAAACCTCTTTATTATGCATATCGATTTGATTTACTCATCACTGTAAAAACAAATAGTTGGGAAAGGATAGACAAGATAGTGTATGTGGAACAAGGCCAGATAGGAGATTAAAAAAAAAAAAAAATCGTTTCATATGACTCGAATTTGAGTTCAAAATCTAAATGTTGGATTTATGATGACTTGAAAACGCGTCGTCGGAATCTCAGAGGGTTAATGACGACTTAGTGTATGTGTATTTTTTATTTATCATTCAGTGCAGACCCTATCACTGGGAACTTTATGTATATCTGTTTTGAATGGGTAAATTAATTCTCTCATGGTCATTTCATATTAACTATTTTATTCCAGCGAGAATCAGATTACATGTTATGTATACAGCTGAGAGGAAATACTTGTGTCTGAGAGTAATCTTACCACCATTACTCCTTTCATGGTTAGGACAACACTAGTATTCAGTTAATAATCAATTTTAATTTTTGCGAGAGGCAGGCCAAAAAAGACCTTGGATGAAGTCATGGAGTGTGACCTCAGGGATAAGGGACTGAATAGGAAGGCTGCCAGAGGTCGAGCAGCATGGAGAGCCATCATTAGGTGACCAAGGCTGACACATGCAAGCCCATTGGAGCCTTTATAAACGAAAGGAAATAAAATGAATGCAGTACAGTTTTTGGTTTGCTTGTACGGTATGCTCTTATGACACTGGAAAAATAATAATTTTTCTTTCCAAAATGATTGTTAGTTACTAGTGCATTTTCAACAGGTTAGTGTGGAGACTCAATCTCTGAAGTTTGAGAAGCTTGGCCGAGTGTCTGATGGGGAAAGCTTCCTGGTGGTGCCCAGAATCAAGTGTACCTCCCATGTCCCCATCACACTTACTGATTCATCCCTCGCACTGGTAAGTTATGCCCTACACCAGATGAAAAACGTATCTGCTAGGTCCCTGAGTGCGAGGCCTGGGGGGGGGGGTGTCTAGGTTTACGATGGAAGAGTTGAGAGGTAGGATGGGACTTGAGTGTATTGGTGTTGTGGCTCAGTGAGTTAGAGCGCTCCGCTCTGGCCGTAGGGTCGGAGGATCGAATCCACCCAAGGGTCATTGGTAGACATCAGGAAGGGCATCCGGTCATAAAATGCTACACGCTCCAATCCAAAAAGGCCGACGCATGCAAGCATGTTGCAGCCTTCAAAAACGAAACGGACACATTGTGTTTAATTAAAAGACTGGAGATCATAGGCAGTAGGAAATACAGACAAAGGGAGAGTGTTCCAGAATTGACCTGTTGCATACGTGAAGGGCATAACAGTGTTGCATTTAAACATGGGACAGCAGTAGTGTGTAGCAGAGGTCTGGCTGTTGGTACACCTAACAGTCTTAATATATTTACATGTTTATTGGTGGCATGAATTGCGTTACCATTTATCATTTGAAATGGCCAAGGAACTGTGATGCATTATTATTGTGATGTGCAGCAACTGGACCTGCATCACACTGAGACACACCCAAGTTTAAGTGTGGAATACTATACTGCAGATCTGAATGAAGTTCTCTTATTTATTTTCATGTGAAAATAAATAATGATGGATGGATGGATGAAAATAAGAAAACTGAGATATCTTTATGCTGAAAAGTGTAGTGATAAAATGGGTACAAGATTGTATGTGACGTATAAAAAGATTGAGAGTTTAATAGTATGTGAGAGAGAACTCGTGCTGGGTTCCATGAAGCAGTATATATTTTAGGCTAATCATATTGCTTTAGTGAATAATGACAAACAAATCTTTCCATATAATGTTTCAGGCAAATGAGGTTCATCAAGTTGGCAGTGAAATGAAGTCACAGGTGATGGACACAGAGCTGGCTGAGGGTGAGGTGGGTGTAGACTGTTTCTGTGTGGCTCTCAGTGGCAAGGGTCCTGCAAACACTGCCGTCACCTTAGGACAGTATGTGTTGTATTGGAAGAGGTAAGGATGTGATTTTTTGTTTTTATTCTATATTTATTTGGGCATGTGGAGAGGATGGGGGATGACAGTTGGGTGCAGATAATGAAAAGTGTTAACGGAAGGGATAGGGTTGCGAGAGGCAGACCGAAAAAGACCTGGGACAGGATGATTGAGTGTGACCTCATGGATATGGGACTGAATAGGGAGGTTCCCAGAGATTGAGCATCAGGGAGATCCGCCATTAAGTGACCAAGACTGATGCCTGCAAGCAGGTTGAAGTCATTATAACCGAAATGAAACAATTTGTTTTTTTATTAACAGTAACGGCCAATCCCATACTGTATACTGTACCCCCATTGAGTTGCAGAGACCCATGTTTATGCTATTGTAATTCCATATAGTACATTTTAGAATAGATGACCAATTAAGTATCCTTTATTATATATGAGGGGGGGGGTGAGAGCAGGGCAGTGAAATAGCAGGGGACAGGGTGACATAGAGATGATTTGTTTGTGGCCACCCCTTACGGGATTAAGGCATCTGGCAGTAGATAGACAGATAGATGTTACATGATTTAACAAACCTCTTAGGGATCAAACCTATGTACACAGGCAAGGATATTTGTTTTAATATAGAGTTAGCTTTAATATAGGGATAAGGATGTAACTCCCCCTTTTTTTCCCTTGTGTATATTTACCTGTTTGTAGTATACAGAAATTGAGCTAAGCTCGTGTTGTCCTGTCTCCATATCTACATCTGTCTAGTCTAATTTTAAACACATGAATGTTTTTTGCCTGCACCACCTTTTTGTCTAAGTCATTCCAAATACTTATGCTTCTGTTCAGGAATCTGAACCTTTTGAGATCATTAAGACATCTACTTTTCCTCAACTTGAAGCCATGACCTATTGTTCTTCCATCATCCAGCACAAAAAGATCTTCTCTATCCACCCTTTCCAATTCTCTTACATTTCTAAATATCATGATCAGATCACCTCTCCCTTCTCTCGCACAGTGTTGGTAACTTGTTTTTCCAATCTCTCCTTATAGGTCAGTTCCCTTAAACATGGTATCATCCTCATTGCCATCCATTGAACCCTCTCTAGTTTATCAATATGCTTCTTCAAATGAGGTGACCATACCACAGCCGCATACTCTAGTCTTGGTCTATCAACTCTCTCTTTGCATTTCTTTGTCCATATAATAAAAATCACTCATGTTGGTCAGTAATTCATAAGTTCCTCCAGTGATTTTGTTTATATGCTTTTCTGGTGACAAGTCATCCTGAATTATCACTCCCAAGTCTTTCTCTTCTTTTCTTTTACTAATTATCTCATTGCCCATTTTATATGTCCAGTGTTGTCTTTTTTTCACTCATTCCCATTTCTAATACATGATGCTTCTTGGCATTAAATTTCATTTTCCAAGTCTGGCTCCAGCTGTGGAGTTTGTCCAAGTCCTCTTGCAGCTGTTTGCAGCTATCAATACATTTAATATGTTTCATAATTTTAGCATCATCTGTGAACATACTCATGTAACTATTCAAACCCTCTGGCAAATCATTTACATATATCAGAAACATTATTGAGGCCAAGACAGAGCCCTGGGATATTCCACTAGTCACATTTCTCCATTGTGAAACCTTGTCTCTTATCACTGTTCTTATCTGCCTTCCTATCAGATAATCTCCCATCCACTTTAACCCCTACACCGCGGGGTTTGTCTTGTCTGTCTTGTCGGAGGTTTTCCGTGCCATTCCCGCGGGGTTATTCGCGCTCCGACTGACTTTCGTAAAATATTTGCCAAAAGTCAGTTATTAGTCCTAGAGTATTATAATTACATATGCATATGGCACATACCTTCAGCTTTCTCCTAGGATGTTTTTTTTAGCACTCGTTGACTACCGTAGGACTTGTGGAGACTTCTGAAGTTGGGTAACTAAGTCTCCACTTTACACTTCGCAACATCCCCTAATCTGAATACCACTGCCAGATATTATCACTAGAAATACTATTCAGTGATTTCCAAGTAGTTTGGAATCCATACTAAAAAAAAAAAAAACACTGTGAAAGCATTGTAAAATACGAGCGCGTACGAGCCTCCCACTCCCGCTAATTAGCGGCTGGTGTTCTCTCATTTCTTACTCATATACGCACTTACACATTATTATTTCAAGTACTTTATTACACTTGTATATATCTACAGTCCTTTACCGCTTCCCACACGATGTTTAGTAGGGGTAGAGGTTACAGGGCCTTTTCTAACAGGCGCAAAAGAGGCAGAAATGGACGGGCGTCATTTCACCGAGAAGGACGAGAGCAAACTGGCTGTATCTGGTAGCAAAGAGTTGAAAATGTCAGCTGCTAATGTATATGATAAGAAATAAGTCGTAGGAAATCTAGACAATACATATAAATTAGGTAGTTCCAGGTGAATATAAATATCACTCAGGCTTCTCCCTTCCTTTCTTATATACATTTATATTGCGAGAGTAGCTCATACAGCATATTTCATGGGAAAAAAAAGC
>JAGKTI010000021.1:235151-251976 GCA_018397915.1 Birgus latro | reverse complement strand
GCAAACACTCTCTCTCTCTCTCTCTCTCTCTCTCTCTCACACACACACACACACACACACACACACACACACGCACACACATACACACACACACACACACACACACACACACACACTTGTGATATTAGGAGGCTCCCCAGCATTTTTTCATTGCCAGTATACTCCTAAGATCTCATATTTCCACGTTTGTTCTGTACACATTTATATTTACATTAATTCCTTTACCACGAGGAGTCTCTTCCAAGGTCAAGGAAGCAGGTGGTTGGCTTTAAAGAATCGTGCTGAGGGGGTTAGTGATTAGGTTTTTAATTCCTTAACTAAAAAAAATAAAGTCCTTTTCCATTACTAAATCATAAATCATCCAGTGGTAGCAAATTGAAGTAAAATAAGACATGATTATATTGATTAGTCGATGAAGATTTTGTATAACCCCCATCGCGGATTTTTTTTTCCCCACAGCCCTCATGGAAAATAGTTTTAGCTTGGACCCCACTTGCGACCTTGGCTTGGGACTGTGGGTAGATGTGAGGGCGTTGTGCTGGGCCTTTAGAGTCAAGAATACAAGTTCGACTTCCACCAATTCTCCTCGCAGCCCTTTTGTGGTTTACCCTTCTAAGCTGTGAGAAGCCTGGTATTTTTCTCTGTCCGTAGATGACTCTCTTTGATATGATGCGTTCATGACGTGAATTACATGCTGGAAGTATGAAGGAAATTATCAAATGTAGCTGTTTATAACCAGGAACATTAATTCCTGAGAGAGTGGCCATGAATCCATCACCTCCATGTCCCTCCGTCCTCCTCTATCACGGTGTTCTGCCTCCAAATCACCACCGCCATTCATATACCTTTCCACTCCGTCCTTCTACCTCGTTCACGGTTTCCTTTCCACTCCGTCCCTCTACCTCGTTCACGGTTTCCTCCACCCGCACTGCCTCTCCGGTTCACTCATATATTCTCCAAGTTAATCTCTTGTTCTCCATTTTCTGTCCATGGCCAAACCATCTAAGCGTACTCCTAACGCTTTCCAGCACATCCACATCAGCTCCACGTCGCTCCCGAACTTCCTCGTATGTTTGTCTGCCTCTCCATGTAATTCCACACGATTCTCACAGATAACTCTTTTCCACTCCTCCCTCATGATTTGTGAGGTTGAGACGATGAATTATTTGGGAAACTTATGACCTTGATTGTCCCTATCTTGTGAACCCACCATCTGGCTTAATATTGTTCTGATAGAGGCCTTCACCACCACACAAGGTTTCCCTCTACGCCCTCTCCTAAACTTGTTTTTCACCTCACCAGTGTGTTGCCGCCTCTTTGTTTCCAAGGTTAAGGACATTATTTATATAGCAAGTTTTTTTTTTTTTTCCCCGCATCAACGAACACACCTGCAAAGTTTCAGTGACGTACATAAAAAAAAAAAAATCCTCGTGCTTTAGACTCGAAGTTAGAATACTGATAAATTCTTTCTGATACGTAACCTCCTTTCAACATTTTAGTTTCGCATTTTTAAGTGGGACTAAGGGGATATTTGCCCCCTCTGAGATATCCCGACATACCCTGTAGAATATGTGGTGGACAAAACCTGTCTCCCGGTCGAATCTGCCAGTTATACATCATTGTCTTGAAAACTTTTGTTGTGCATAAGGAACAGGGTCTGAGGGGGTCTTTGCCCCTTTTAGACCCCAAGGCATAAGAAGTTGGTGGATAGAACCTGTCTTCGGCCTGTAATCCACCTGTAAAGTTTCACCCACGTGTCTTAGAAAAAGATACGGGAGTGTGTGGGTGTGGGGGAAGGGGGATCCTGAGGGGGGGACATCGTTCTCCTCAGACCCCCTGGCATAAGAAATATAGTTTGTAAAACCTGCTGCTCCGGATCTAGACTCACACATAATTTCGACTTAAATGTGATGTGTGTGTGTGTGTGTGTGTGTGTGTGTGTGTGTGTGTGTGTGTGTGTGTGTGTGTGTGTGTGTGTCCCTCCACCTTGAGAGATCTCTTCGGAAGGAAAATCGTCAGTCGGCAGCAAATCAAAATACCGAAGCCGTCACCGTACGTGTAGGGTTGATATACAGTGTTCCGAACTCTTTCTCAGCTAGAGCGAGTTTGTTTTCCTCTGACTGTACTAGGCCACTCCCACAATTTGAATTCTAAATCGTGGTTGTATGAAATTCGATGAGCCATAGGTACGTGACAAGAGTGAGTCTCCTTGATTACAAGTCAAATTTATCCTTCACCCTGACAACACCTGGCCATCAACAAAGATAAAATGGGTTATGGATATCTGTCATTGGAGAACAAAGGCGTTATGAAGGTTTTTTGTAAATGCGATAGATACACTACGTTAATAAATACACAACGGAGAATTTATACTGGGTTATGTTTGATTCACGTGTATGTTTTTTTTTCTGTTTTCTTCTTAACGGTTGTGTGTATTTTTATTTTTTTGTACCTATGGGTGGACTCTTTCGACTGGTCATAAATTTGATTGCGAGTATTTGCGAGGAGAACGATTTAAAGTCCCAAGGTTGGCGGGCGTGTCCAGCAGGTGGGGCAGAGAGAGAGAGAGAGAGAAGGGGGGGGAGGGCAGTGCGATGTTTGGTGTTTGTGTAGGTGTGTCTGCAGGTGTGAATGTGTGTGTGTGTGTATGTGTGTGTGTGTGTGGTTTTTGATGTTTGTGTAGGTGTGTCTGTAGGTGTTTGGGTATGTACACTGGTATATATAAGGTGTGTGTGTGTGTGTGTGTGTGTGTGTGTGTGTGTGCAGCTGCCAGACACCCAAGGCCACAGGGTAACACACAGACACACCTGCAACAACACAACAAGGAGACACACAACACCATCACACAGTTAGTCTCGTCACTCCTATTACTGCCACTGATAACCACTTAATTTGGCGCGCTTGCCCTAACCTGACACAGATCCCCATCCTCTTTCAGCTCCGTTAATGCCCAGGTGTAGTCGGAGTAGAAGGTTTATTTGGCTAGTAACCAAGGAGATTCGTTCCTACCACATAACTAAGGTTTATCCGATTTCAGGCAGTCACGACTTAAGCATTCAAGGGGTGAGAATGGCCTAGTTCTCTGAAATAAAAACAAAGTCGAGTATATGGTGATAGCTTGTTTAATGACTGGTATTATCCCATTAATTAGTTGTAGCCTGATTGTATCCCCACAATAACGTACAGAAGAGAATCTTGGACTTTCATGGAAGGACACAAAGCAGGAGTGAGACGAGTGGAAATGAGCTTCGAGTATATGAGAGAAACATGTGCATTTGAGTGGAAGAAGAAAGACAGATGGGAGAGTTAGGAAGCGTTTTGGTGGTGATGTGATGGAAGATGTTAGAAATGTATTGTAACGGTTTGGCGATATGGAGAGAATGGAGAGGGAGAGATTGAGTAGGAGAGTGTGTGTTAATGAGGTGGAAGGGGAGAGAGGGAGGAGGAGACCGAGGATGAGATGGAGGGATGGGATGGAGAGGTGAACGAGTGAGAGTGGTGTGAGTTGAAGGGTGGACAGCGTGATGACTGACAGGGTGATGTGGGATTAATAGTCGTAAGTGGCTTTTGAGATTTCCTAATACCTCTTTCGTGGCGACTTATTCTCCACATTACACCTCAGGATCCGTATGTGTAGAATTGATGTAAACCACTTCGAAAATAAAGCTACATAAACAGCACGGAAGAGAATGTCAAGGTATTCACAATAAATCGCACAGGAAGAGTGTTAAGTTGCCTCCTGTTGTACCCTATGGCGCTTGAGTATAGACAGATACATAGCCTACACCCTCGCACACTCAGTTTAAATTTTAGGGTCTTAAATCTTCAATTCCAGCACTTTCTCAACGCCCCTTTAAGCTGGCAGAGAGCAGGTACTAAAAACGGCGAAGAGCAGAAAAAGTGATGACGAGGAAAAAATGTTGGGTATGTTGTTGCCTTGACCTCAGGGAGAGCTAGAGAAAGAGAGAGAAAGGGGAGAGAGAGAGAGAGAGAGGGGGGAGAGAGAGAGAGAATGGGGGGAAGGAGACCTATGAATGTGTGTGGGAGGTGTATAATTCTGGTTTGGATATTGAGAGAGAGAGAGAAAGCAAGTAAACCTAGTGAGACTGAGAAAGGGAAAGTGACCACCACAACCACCTTAGTCGCCTCTGGTCATCACACACTCATGCTTGATACTGGAGAGGGACCCTTCGTATGGTGGCACCAATTTGACGTCACTGAAAGGAGGATGGTGGACTGCGTAAGAGTGGCAACTTTGGCCTGCAGTCCTCTGGTTTACGTCCACAGCTATACCAATAGCAAATGAACACTTTATTTCAGATTAATGTGCTCTTCATTCCTGGAGATCATGTGTAATTTACTCTTCTTCTTTCTCAAAATATTAGTAGGTATTTCCATTATAAAGAGGAAATCATTAAGATGTTTAGTGTTTGTTTGGTAGATTGATTCGTTGATGTGGATCTGAGTTTGAATTATTGCATTGAAGGAGGTACACATCGCTAGGCAGACAAGTAGATGAAAGGATGGAAAACGGATAGACTCAGCCTCTAACTACCGTCTTTCACAGTAGATAATAAGACTGACAACAATTGGACAGAGGATGTAGACCCAAGAGAACGGTTTGTTAATTACCGCCTCTCACAATACCGCATCACAATACCAACACATCATACTTCCTTTTGTCTCGCCAAATGACACTTTTCTCCTTATTATCTCCCTGCCATTGTGAAGAGTTCTTAATAATTCCTTACTTCCGACAACCTTTCTTCCTGGTTCATGGAGATGTTTTGTGTGTTCATTGAGATGTTTAGCCAGCAGTGCCCCGAACGTGTACCCTGAGTTTGAAATGAGGCTGACATCTTGGTAACCATCCCCACAGTCATCTCAGGCGGGAAATTCAAACACAAGTAATCAAAGTCCAAGCTGAAACTCTCATATGGTTAGAAATTTTGCGACACATATGAGATTTTTTTTTCCAACAGTTTTTCAGCACCTGTTGGGAAGTAATGAGCTATTTTTGGCACCTGGTTTAGCTGATAGTCTATTCACAATATTAACTGTATCACGACCAGCTTTAGTATGGGGTATCCTTAAGGTTGATTGGTTGGTTGATTTTTTGGTTGATTGGTTGACTTCCTGGTTGATTGGTTAGTTTCTTGGTTTCTTGGTTGAACTGATTGATTGATTGATTAAGATCTGCATGTGATGTTTAGAAGGGGTGGTTTAGTAATAGAATGGACTGTGGGACAATATGAGGCGGGGTAGTGGGGCTGTGGGTTGGGAGGATGTGGAGGAGTGGAGGAAAGGGAGTGGTTGGAGGAGGAGGGGGAGGGAGGGGGAGAAGGAGTGGCAGTGCTGTAGAATGTGGAGAGAAAGGAGGAGTCATAGGGATTTTTTTTAACCCTTTAATTCCGGTGACGTCCTTTTTTTTTTTTTTACTGCTTCAAGACGATTTTACACAGCCTAGGAAATCCTATTGCTTTGACGGGATTTATCGAGAGGATTTATTAAGGCTGTATCTAACTCCTCTAGTTCGAAGAGTCTAGCCTAAGCAGATGGAAGTCGTCAGGAGATGGCAAGAGTTAATTAAGAAAAAGTCTCCTGGCTCATTGGGCTAACTCAGCTTCAAACATCAGGGGTCACAAAGTTTCCTATGCCTGAGATGTTTAAGATTGCCTGGTTTCCTTTATTTTCACTCATACACCTACCAAACTCATCAGATAGATAGATTGATAGATAAATAGATTGATAGGAATAAAGTAAAGAAATAGGACTAGACAAGGTTCCTTCATCGTAAAAAGAGTTAGATGACCATTTTAATCCCAGCTGGAGGAGTTAGGGAGAGGGGGAAATGAAGGAAGGGAGTGTTGTCAAGCAGAGAAGGAAACAGATGATGTATGGGGAGAAAAGGAAGGGCGAGAGAGAAGAATTAGGGGGAGAAGGCAGTGGAGATTGAGGGAGTGATTCGAAGAAGTGGAGAGAAGACAGGGTATGTGAACAGGGAAGAGAATAAGGGAAAGAAGGAAGTGGAGTAAGGGATTGCGTGATCTGTCGTAGTGAAGGTAGGAGAGGATATGTGGAGAGAGAAAGAAGGTGGTAGATAAGGAAGTGGAGAAACAAGGAAGGAAGGGAAGAGAGATTTTGTGGAGAGAGATTGGAGATGGGATGGAAGATTAGGGAGAGAAAGTGGAGAAAGAGAGTGCTCTGTTGGAGTAAAGGGAAGAGAGGATATGAGGAGAGAAAAGGGATGATGGGAAAGAAGAGAAGCCTTTGTGGAGGGAAGGGTGAGGAGTAGGTAGAGAGAGAAGGAAGGAATGGAGAGAAGAGTTTGTGGAAGGAAGAGTGAGGAGGTGGAGGCGGAGGTGGAGGAGAACGGGTTTGTGAGCAAGGACAGGCACAAGAAATTAAAGATACATGGGATGGTGACGTCAGGCGAAGAAGTGCACAATGATAGGTGGTGAAGATGTTGAAGTCCAGGTTAAGCATATTTTTGATGGATAAGTGTACAGCCTCTAAGTGTTCTGATGGATGTTCATATCAGTCAGTCTGTCAATAAATATTTTTTCTGGATATCTGTACTTCTATCCGCTTATCTGTCTATTTGTATCCATCTATCCGTCTGTCTGTCTGTATTTATATCTGTGTGTGTGTGTGTGTGTGTGTGTGTGTGTGTGTGTGTGTGTGTGTGTGTGTGTGTGTGTGTAGCCAGTTGCTTAGATCTGACAGTGACAATGAAAAGTGTACATAAAACCCATTGAAAGTGTAGGTAAGCGTCCAGGAACGGCCAGTGAGGCGTGGGAGGGAAGGTCAGTCAGGGTGTTGGGTCAGGCGGTGGGGTTACAGGCAGGGGAGGCTTGGCAGGGCTTGGACACAGGGGGGTTAAGCAGGGGTTTGGAGGCATGTAGAGGACGTTTGTTATGGAGTAGAGGGTGTGGTGGGGGATGTGGGTTGGGACGTGAAGGGGAGGCTTAGCAGGGGTGGGGGATGCAAAGGAGAGGGGAGGAGGTAGAAGACCCCTAGATAGTGTGTTAGGGGTGGGGGAGGGTGTGTGAGGGCATGTGAGTGTGGGTGGTACAACTGGGATAGGCAAGAGTCGGCATCGAGTGCATACAAGGGGGTGTTGGCGGAGGTGGGTTCGGCGTCCCCTCAGGAACGCAGATCAGATCATGCAGTAATTGCTTAACAGCCCTTTCACACTGGAGACGTACTTTTTGTTTTATTCTCCCCATTGCAAGACGACTTTATTCGGGTGAAGTGAGAACCCTTAGGCTTTATTTATGTTAGATGAAGTACCTTGAATCCTTGTACATTGCATTTTTTGTACCGTGTGAGGGTTTTATTCAATTTAAAGACTTTCCATGTAAAGAGATTAAAAGATGATGACGAAGATACTGAGACAAACACTGAAGAGTAGAATTATAATAGGTAGGGGAGGAGAAGGAAGATAACCTCACTGTACATGATGAATATATTATTTTATTGTTACATGTGTAAAGTATGTAGTAGCCTGCTGTGGATAGTGTCACTAAATAAGGGCATTATTATAAAGTAACTATAACCCTGATGCATTGTCCTGTTGTTCCACTGAACATTGAATACGATACCATTGATTCCGTGTGACGTCAAAGTGATTTGTTTTTGCTGCCACTGGACGATTTTGTTCAGCTTTCGGAGTGTCCCCTCATATGAAAGGGGTTGATAAATCCTATATCTAGTCCCTACAGTCTAAAGTCTCTATTGAGGTGAATGATACTAAAAATGACGCCAGCCGGATTCAGAGGGATTATGTCACTGAAGGTTTTAATGTGAAGAGGTTGGAGGCTGGAATTGGAGTTGAAATGCATAGAGGTGTCTCAGGGTTGGTGTAAATGCATATGATGTAACTGCAAGACTTGTGCGGCGTTCTGGTGTTCCATTTAGGAATATTATACACGTTAATGATGACGCTGATGATTAGGATGGGTACTGGAATGATGATGATGATGTGGTAGTAATGAAGTAAATACATATACCGTATGTACACTCCTGTAATGTGCTGTGCTGATGCTCCACTAATGACTTGCTCTTTGCCACAGGTTGACTCCCGGCCTAAAGGAGACATGACCACCTCCCTCGTCCCTCTCTGTACCAGGTGAGTGACCGCCCTTCCTCTTGCACTCACACATCTCTCTCTCTACCTCTCTGTTACAGACTCCACCCTCTTTATATGTACCCTTTCTGTATCCTCTCCATACCCTTGTCCCTCTGTATACAAGGCGAGTGACCCCGCCCTCCATCTTTTCCCCCCCACTCACACACCTCTCTCATTACCTCACTATTACAGACCTCACTATCTCCATACGTACCCTTTCTATTTCCCGTCCATACCCTCGTCACTCTATTCCAGTTGAGTGACACCCCCGTTCCTGCTGCACTCACTCCCGTCCTCTCCCTGTCTCACAATGCCACACACTAATCACACTCGCTAGGATACATGGCAGCTCCCTCGTCCCTCTCTGTACAAGGTGAGTGACCCCATCCCCTATCCCTCCCTCACTCACACACTATCACACTCTTACGTCCCACACATGACACCTCCCTCGTCCCCCCCATACAATATGAATTACACCTCGCCCTCCCTCACACACATCTCATCTCCCTCTCCCACACACTACGACCCTTTTTACATCCTTTCTATCTCCACACTTACTAGGAGACATGACGCTTCCCTCGTTCCCCTGTATACTAGGTGAATGACCCCACATCCCTCCCTCTCTCCCTTCTTCTCTCGTGCACTCACACCCACTTCTTCCCCCATCTCTGGCTACCACAGTCTCACATCCCTCTGTATCACCTCACAGAGCTATTCCATTTTTGTTTTGCTATCTGTCTGTCATGTTTTCTCTTTCTTTGTTTCTGGGGGCCTTACTAATGCTATTGGGTTGGAAAAAAGGTTGGGATGATGATGATGATGATGGTGATACCCCTCTGTCTCTCCTCGCACTTTAATGATTATGATGGTGATTCCCCTCAGTTTCTCCCCACACTTGCCCAAAATCATCGCTTTTTCTCACCACCCCTCTCTCATCTCACTATTAACATCTCCCTGCATCACCACGCATTGCCAACCTCCTTTTTCATCACCCTTCTCTGTTACATCTCTGCAACACTTATTTTGCTCTGACTTGGCCTAAATTTATTATCTCTCCATCTTGAATGCTGAGGTGTAAAAATGGATAAACACTCGAATATGATCCTACTCACGAAAAGTGCCACGGAAAGGATGTAGGACCTTAGCACTGTCCGCTTCTGCCACTGAGCTACGTGAAATAAGCTACAAAAGGACGAAAACCTGGGTCAGGTTAAGGTGAAAGAACTATAGCCTTCCCCATGCCAGAGCTTTCAACTATGGGTCTCTGATGTGCTCAGGTGGATGGCTGAAAATTTTCAGAAATAGCACGTATTGATTTTTTTTTTTTTTTGTCATCCAAAGCGGGTGTTTGTGTGTGTGTGTGTGTGTGTGTGTGTGTGTTGTGCTTGGGATATATCTTGCCATTCTATATTAGGACTCGTTAATTTACATAAATTCAAACGTAAACCGCATGCTCTCTCTCTCTCTCTCTCTCTCTCTCTCTCTCTCTCCCCTAACTGGAAGATATATCAAAATCCTTTTTAACATACCTTTTTTGAACAAGAAAAAGAAGAGGACGAAGAAAAAAATCAACATCAACAACAACAACAACAACAACAACTACAGTAACAAGATCAGGAACAACAGCAGCCATAACAAGGAAGTAAGCCAGGGCCACTCATATACCTAGCATCTTGCGTCGCAGGTAATAAAAATTAGCTGTTTGCTTGTAATTCATGTCGTGGATATCAGAGACGAAGGAATGGTTATGTGCACCGCTTCGTTCTTGTTATCCACACGAGTGGTATGTAGAGCACAGCCTGAAACATAGAGAACAAAACTGGAATATAAAGCACAAGGACAAGAATATAGACCACAAACTGGAATATAGAGTACTACTTCCAGCACAAAGCCTGAAGCATAGAGCAGTACTACCAACACAACCTTTATATAGAGCACAGAGCCGGAACTAAAGAGCACAGCATGGAATATAGGGCACAGTATGGAATACAGCACAAAGCTTGGATATTGTGCACAACTTCGAGTGTAGAGCACTAGAATACAGCTTGGAATGTAAGCCTACAGTAGAACACCAGCTGCACAAAGCTTGGAATGTAGGATGCTACATAAAGTCTGGAGTATTGAGCACTGTAACAAACCCAAAGACTGTAATATATGCACAACCTGGAATATAGAGAACCACCACTGCACAGAGCCTGGCATAGAGAGCACAGTCTAAATTACAAGGCACTGCTACAGTCAGAGAGCAAAAAATACAGAGCACTGGTACGATGACGTCTTCAAAAATGTTATTCATGTTTAATCTCCTTTACCGTAATGCTATGTGGCTCCTTCACAGTTCAGTGGTATCGCCACGCAGTGTGGGGGGTGTCTCAGCCAGTCAGAAGAGTATAAACCCCTTCACCCAAGCTCCACTTCTGGTCCAGCTGTTCAGATGAGTAGATTTTGGTTCGCACCATCCTTACACCACTTCTCTGAAAGCCTTTGGTGATAGGATTGCAACTGAATCTTGGGATCCTTGTCAGTGTGACGTTATGACCGCACACCAACTATTACTAGTGTATCCATCGTTTTATCACGGATTTGCATGGGCCACCCAGAGTTATCTCTCTGAACCAGTGACAGATTCCTTTGATGCGATAAGGCAGCATCGGATACTCAGCCCACGACTATCCATCTCCTGCTTTCCAAATATTCTTTGACTGACCCCAGTGTTCTCGAAAAATTTGACTTGCGTTGTGTCCTGTTAACATTTGTTCCAATACTGGCGTTACTGAGACCCCCACGTCAGAAACTGATAACAGTTGTGTGGCTGCAGAGTGCCAAACCGAAATGGCCTCATGCGAAAACAGGAAATAGGGTAGTACTTCCATATGTCTGTTTATAGTCAAACACAATTTTGGAAGGGGAGGCCACAAAAGAACCTCCTCCATGTCTTTCTTCCGTCATCAGGCAGCCCTTGCTCAAACTCCTCCCTCCCGCACATCCCTCTCCACCTCACCCTCCATCTCATTCTCGGTCTCTCTCGTCCCTCCCTCACATCCCTCTCCACCTCACCCTCCATCTCATTCTCGGTCTCTCTCGTCCCTCCCTCCCCTCCACCTTACTCACATACACTCTCCCAGTCAGTCTCTCTTTCTCCATTCTCCCTACATGGTCAAACGATCTTGAGGTACTCGAACATGCGTCGGCAGAATGTTGCGAAATTTGAGCGTGTTTTAACGTAACGGCCACTTACATGCAAGTTTCAGTCTGATGCACAGATGGCTGTGTGCACGAATGGTTTGAACTGATACACAATGTACACACAAAACTATAACATGGTTAAATGAAGTCCATAAAATTTCGCTCTGAAATGTGGGTGGGATAGCATTTGCTTTGTAACTCTCTTCCTTAATGAAAAATTTTGTATATTACATCTTTATATGCTCTTCACCGTTACTAGTAATATATAAATGGTTTAAAAGAAAATATCCAGGAGTACAGCGTACGATAAAGTCCAAAGAAAAAGGCGACGCAGAGTCTAGGATGGGACTTTAAATACGGGATTTAAATGTGGCGGTGTTTGTGGGTGTGGTGCGAGGTGTGGGCGGCAGGTGGCAGCAGTGGCCGGCCAAACTGCTGCCACAGAAGGAAGGCAAAAGCGAATCGATGGTATTGTTGACATCGCGAGAAGACCCGACCTGCACACGTGCTTGATCTCGCTGCGTAGCTCATTAGTCCGCCCGTGAAGCTCGTCAGACCCCACGGCGTGCATGGCAGGTGAGATTAAGGGCATGTATTTCGACAGGGAGGCCAGGGGAAGGTTTGTAGTGCGTCAAAGTTTCACTCTCATCATCCCCAAGATCTCTCTCACTTCCTTCCCCCCTCCACCACCTCCCCACCACCGTCTTGCCACAGTCACCTTCCGCTCACGACCCCCAGCTCATGCTACTCCGGAAATGAGCAGAGTTCTGTCTTAGTTTTCTGGGAATCTAGACGAGAACGTGGTAGATATGTCAGTGTTCATAACTTTTAACGAATTATTGGTATAACGGTTGATTTCGGTTTGTGTTTAAGCGCTGAGTAGAGTAATATGGTACAAATTCAACAAGTTGCATTTTGCCTTGACACGGGTTTATAATTATTATTGTTCTCTGAATGTTTTTTTTTTTTCATTTGTGGAGTGACTTAACATGCAAGTTATCTTTTAAGAATGCTGTGAATATGCATGTTTTGAATGCAGTTGTATTGTTTAGGTAATTCAAATTTATGCCAACACCAGACCTTGGTATAAAAGAGTTAAGTTTTTGTTTATCAGCTCCATTTCCTTACATGAACATCCATAGCATAGACAAAAATGTTATTAATAGTGAGTGAGCCTTTTAGGCCATAATATCAAAGATTTCATCATTTTTAACAAGATACCAGTATGTAAATACTGTAATACTAAAAGATGAGGTAAATATTTAGCAGAAGCCACAACTGGAATTCAAGTACAGTAGTTTGAAGTGTTTTCCGTTTGTATTACCATTTGCTAATGCTTTTCTTCTGTTGCAGATTAACTGCTTCTCCCTATGTGAGGTATCATCCCTGGGGGTCATTAATAATCCCCAGAGATCATTGACGGTGGGAGTGTCTTAGAAGAAAAATGTTGGCAAAGGATGGGATGTAAACAGAAAACACTTAAAAATACTGTACCTTACTTGAATTCCAGTTGTTCCCTACATGTCAACTAACAGGTTGGTGGAGGGTTAGTGCCCGTTGCTGTAAAACCACCAACTCAAAGACAAACGGCCACCCTTGTGTACCTTACTTGAATTCCAGTTGTTCCCTACATGTCAACTAACAGGTTGGTGGAGGGTTAGTGCCCGTTGCTGTAAAACAACCAACTCAAAGACAAACGGCCACCCCTTACGGGATTATGGCGCCTGGCTATAGGGTGATAGAATTGCAGTTGTAGCCTCAGCAAGTTATTATCCAAAATAAAACTGAGATATGAGAGAAGCCCATACAAAAACAAATTTTACAAATACATTGTGTAGTACAAAAATTCAAAATCCATGAATGAACAAACTTGCAGTTGTTGCGGTAAAGGATACAGAAATTGAATGTGGCGTAAAAATATTAAATATACACACAGTAGGTGGCTAGAATAAATTTAAAAATATCATTAGAATTAAATGATTGAAGTACAGTAATTATTTGAAAAACATGGATGATGTAATTAGACAGGGATTTGGAAAACTTCATTATGCCACCATATAAACAGGACAGGTATTAGCTGTATGATATACCATAGTGAATTAGAAAACACTTCATTTTATAACCAAACATTAGCCACATTGACATATTTATTTAGAAAGCACATCATTATTCTACCAAACATTGATTATGTTGATTTAATAGCTTAAAATTGTTTTTAAACCAGTCGTTAATTTCCAGTTTTTTATATGTCATGCTTAGAAAGTTAGGATAAGAAAAATGCTTTTGTTGTTAACAAGTTTGATGTCAACTGAAAATAAGTTTAGTGCAGTTACTTTCAAATAAATAAAAGAAAAATAATTGCCACAGTGCAAGAAGTGGAATTCAGGTACAGTAAAACCTCTCTATAACAGACTAATTGGGGCCTAAACCATTCCAAAAAGTGCGAAATTCCGATAAAAGCAACATCTGGACTTCCCCCTGGTAATCTGGACTTTTTCCGATATATCAAACGTTAGTCTGGATTGCATGAACCGTTTTTAAACTGTTTTGACTACCATGTGGTACTGTACTGTGTTAACCTCATTACATTTATCAAATGGCATAGTATATATAATAATACAGTACTGCACTTTACACTGATAAACATCTTTTATTTACCTTATTGTGGTAAACATAGCTGAAGTGGTCAGGCGGTCCAGACTTCTTCTGGCTTTATCAGACTTTTTCTGATATATAGGAATGTATTCCGGTAGCTCCTTGAGTCCAATAAAAGCAAATTCCGGTCTTTTGAAGTCTGCTATATCAAGGTTTTACCATACTATAGTTTAAAGTGTTTTACGTTTGTATCTCATAGTTTGCCACCACATTTCTTCCATGACACTCTGATCGCAATTGAGTCTTGGGGTTATTAATAACCCCTGTGGAGGATTAGTGACCTCAAAAGGGGAAGGGGTTATTTTCTGACAGAAGTGTCAGAGAAGTGGCAACAAATGGTGAGACATTCAGTAAATGGAAAGCACTTCAAACTACAATACTTGAATTCGATTTGTGGTTTTTGCTAAATATTTACTGAACTGATGACCATATTTTATGTCTCCTTTGGCTGGTATCTTGTGGAAAGTAACCGTCACATGTCATTTTGTATATCCAGCAGCCACAAAGCTTGTGAAAGTAATTTATAATTCAACATGGGACGGTGGTTCTTTGTGCCTGTATGCTGGAGCTGATCCAATAATTTGGTCATAGACTTGTTACCTTTGATAATGATATTTCTGTCAGAGAGAATTTGATGATGAAGAGTATTATTATTATGGCTTGTTTGTGTGTTAAAGGGTGGGTTGGGGTGTAGCTTTGTATGGGGCATAACTAGTCATATTATCGTGTCTTGATTCCTCAGTGCCGTGAATTGTTCAGGTGGAAGAGTAACTCATGTATTGAAATGGATGTTGTGTGAATGAAACAGTTTTTACCTCATGAAGAGGGCTAGGTATTGCCATAACTGTTACATTTCCACAATAAATAAAGCTTTAATATGTGGGTGTAATTCCTCCACCCTTCATCATTTGTACCATACTATTTGAAAGTATAGTAATACAGAAACTAACAGTATACTGGGATTGCCAAGCAGCTACCAGTACCTGTTGCTTGCAGTGATAATTATTAATCCATTCTCTGAGTGGCACAAGAGTCTCAGTAGCACCCCTTCCATTGTGATACATTTTGCCCCTTGTTGTGGCTTCACCAAAACTTTCTTGTAAGTAAGTTATATGGTCATGATTTTGATATGATATGCATCAGTAGTATACAAGAAGATGCTAAAATATAATATGCTGAATGAATAGGTAAAGAGGTGCTCATTGCACTTCTTCCTTTGTAATACAGTATACAGTAAAACCTCCATAGTCAGAATCCTTTTAGTTGGGGTTACACTTACGTCAGCATAGCATATGATATTCGTTGATGAAAATAATTGAAGATTTTCGAAAAAATTGTCGTAAAAAAAAAATCCTGGAAAAAATTCCCAAGTCATAAAATCTCCACTAATGGAAACCCAATCTCGGCATGATGCGCTAGGTTCATCATGTTTTAGCCTGTGAGGGAGGATCATGTTTTAGCCTCTGAGAGCCCATTGTGCAATTTTGATTATGGTTAGAAAATTTAGCACAGAAGCAGTCATGTGCCCCCCTTAACACCTCAATATCCAACCAAAAGGCTTGCTTTATGCTTGGATTACACCCTCTGCAATTGAGGTACCATAAGTGATATTTTTTCTGGTTAGTCAGGAGGCCTCACACTTTCCCTAAGTCAGAATGGCCTCAGCTTTTATTATTTCAACTTAAAGGGATTTTACTGTATTTTCCATATTACTGTACTAAGCTCTGTCTTATGTATTAGTTATATGGTTTTAATTTTAACATACAGTGCAAGAGTAGCATGCAGGAGAATACTGAGGTGTAATGTGCAAAATGAATTGCTTAGGAAGAAGTATTAAGAAAATCTCCAAGGTCACTTAGAGTGTGACCCCATGTAACATTGACTGTGAAGTGTAGTTTGACCTTTAACACAGTTTGTTGTGTTTTTCATTTTATACTTGCTAATTTCAAACTATATTCTAAAGCTCAGGAGGGACTTCTTGAACTGGGAGGGAGGGGTTAGATCTAGTCTTCATTCCCCCCTTCACAAGCTGATATATCTCCCTAAGTTCAACAAAATTGTTTGAGGTGGCAAGAATAGAATGTAAAACATCATCGGATAGAAGGGATTAGTTTTGCCTTTTGCAGTAAGGTTACAGTAGCCAAAATCATGTTGGTCTAGGAATGAGTATGGATGGTAATATAATAATTGTTTGAAACTAAAAAAAAAAAAATAGCTACGTCCAGATTGCCGTGCTAGCCATTGTGTGGGGTATAATAGTGAAGGAATATTTTTATTTATTTTTTAAACTTTTATGGTGCTAGTAAACCACAAGAACAAGTTATCGTGAATACGTAAATCAGTATTAGCTCCTTCACTATGATATCTTGTTTTTGCTGCCTTGACAACATCCAAACCAATTTATGCAGGTTTGGGAAGGCCTGTGGTGGTGAAGGAATCAACTTAATTCAGTGGCATTTAGTATTTAAATTTTACTCACACATTTCCCAGACACTCTTATTCAATTTAGGACAAATTTGTCATGCTAGAAGGGGCAGATATACACATTATTAATCCATTCATTGCCAGAAACCTTCCCTAAACATAATAAGCTTGTCACAGGGAAGCAAGATAAAAATAATAAAACATGTCAGTGAAACAAAGAGGTTACGGAACATGGTCAAGATGACAAATGAGACTTCGTAGCACTTCCTCCTTATCAGTTTAATTTGCATATTGTACCCAATGATCTCTTCTACATTACCAAGGCATACTAAGTCAGTGCTAACAGTCGATGCATAGATAATGTAGAAGAGGGTATCAGGGTGCAGAATGCATAAATCACACACACACACACACACACACACACACACT
>JAGKTI010000021.1:224694-234829 GCA_018397915.1 Birgus latro | reverse complement strand
TGAATGGGCATGTATGGGTGAATGGATGGCGGAGGGAAGGCGGTAAGTGGAGCCTGACTGAGAAAGGTTAATGACTGAAGAAAGTGGCGGAACACACACACACACACACACACACACACACACACACACACACACAATGCTGCTGAGCCTTCAGTGCCACTTTGAATGCAGTGCCATGTGTCTTCTCATTAACTTTTTCAGTTTCTTGACATATTATTCATGTTGTCCTCACTACCATCATATGAATTTATTTAGATTAGTAAAGGTCTTTCATAGGAGTTATTTGGTAATGTACTGTACTCTTTTAATGGTATGATGATAAGGATTGGGAGTGGAGGGTAGAACTAAATTTTATGAAAATTGTGTTGGCACATGGTTACTCATTTATATATAGATTGCTAACTTGGTGTAAGTGCAGTATTAACATGAGACTGAAGGTACAGTATAACAATTTTTTTTAGTAAATAATTTTATCTTACTTAATATGTTACCTGCACAACTACTGTACTGTTTGCTTTGCTGTAGATTCTGAGACATTGATTACAGTACTGTCTGAGTGCAGTGCAGTTGATTCTTTAGTTTACAGAGGATTAACATTTTAGAGGAATTATCCCTGGGTATGTACATTAGCTAAGTGGTAAAGGGTTAACAGTTTTACTTGATATTTTACAGGTACTGTAGTCATTTGCAGTAATTCATAATATAGTATTAGAACATGTAGGTGGTGGTTTAACATAACTCAGGTCCATTTTCCATTTACTGTAGCACTTCATTAACTCGAGATTATAATGCAAGATTTCATTGTACATTTTATTGAGTTGGGTGTTTTTCACAGCAATGATACAATTCCAAGTTAGGAGAGAGTGTCATATAATACTCTTCATTTGTGGTGTTACTTTTGTCTTGGAATGATAAAGAATACATTTTTAGCTGTTATGAAAATGCTTCATTGTATGAATTTATTAATAACCTTTAGAAATGCAGAAAAAATACAGTAATTATTCTCTCAGTAATGCTTCATATAGATATAATTTACAAAGAATAGAATGATACTCATCTGTTGACAAGTTTGTTCAAGCCCAGTGACTGTGAAATACACCCTCACCTGTTAAAACTCACTGCTTTCTATGGGATGCCCCAGGAAATATGTGGAGAGGTTCAGGAGGTTATTCTTTGGCTAGTATTGAGTAATAAATGCTGTAGCACCTTAGGTCTCAATTGTCAACTAGCTACAGTTACTGATGATCACACTCATAACTTACTCATATAGCCATTGGTAATTGTAGCCCTGTAATGGTTGAAATTTGGACATATGTTGATATAGCATTTTATACTCAAAGTTATCCCAAGAATAACCTCCTGCAGTTTCTCGTACACTTGCTTGGACACCTTGTACGGTATGTAGAACTTGATAATTCGAGTTAATGAATTGTTATTTTAGCTCCATCTAGTGGCCTGACTAACCCTAGACTGACCCCTCTAACAGCACGCGGCCAACAGCCACAGCCCAGCGGCCACATACCCTGAACCTGCCTGTCCACACACACCATCACCACTCCCGTGTAGGGGCGGTGGGGGGGACGGCAGCTCCTGCCCCACACCCATCACCACTACCACTCTCGTCCCTCCCCCCGCAAATGTCACTCTACGCACAGACAGCCTCAGTGGATAGCATTGGCACTTGTTCCCTGGATGTCAATGCTACTGGCACAACATCGCCTGCAACCATGGGTAAGTACACAACTACAGTACATATACTGTACTTAGGATGGCTGGTGAATGGAGGGATACAACAAAGTATAAGGAGAGATTTTTATTCTGTATGAGGAAATAATAAAAGGTGGGAGGGAAGGAGAGATGAATTAACATACCTTAACTGGATGTTGTCGGGGAAACTGAGAATGTATTATAGTAAGGTGAGAGGGAAGGAGAGATTTTACAAAGAATAGGCTAAGCATACAGTTGCTTATGGGCCAGGATAAGGATAAAAGGAAGGGAGAAATGGAAGAGAGCATGAAACAAGTGAGGTGGATTATTAGCTTGATGTTTTTGCTACGTAGACATGTACGATGAGTGACGATTTACAACATTGTTTGTTTGTTCATTCGTTCATTTTTGAAGGCTTCAGCATGCTTGCATGCGTCCGCCTTGGTCACCTAATGGTGGCTCTCCATGCTGCTTGATCTGTGGCAGCTACCCTGTTCAGTCCTTTATCCCTGAGATCACAGTCATTGACCTCATCCAAGGTCTTTTTCGGTCTGCCTCTCACAACCCTACCCCAAACATTAACACTTCTCACTTTCTGCACCCAGTTATCATCCCCCATCCACTCCACATCCCTAGACCATCTCAATCTACCACTCCTCATCACAGCACCAATATGCTCCAGTCCCATCCTACCCTTCAACTCTTCCATCATAAACCTAGCTCCCCCAGATCTCACACTCAGGGACACACTGCACATCCACCTAGTCATTGTCATTTCTGTACATTTGAACCTGCGAATATCCTCTTCCTTTACTGCCCAAGTCTCGCTACCATACATCATTACACTCCTAACACATGCTGCATACTAAGATACCTTAGCACGGAGGGAGACCCTTCTCAATGTCAGGAGAGGCAGCAGCTCCCTGAACTTCATCCAACTACTCCTCATTCTATCCACAGAGTTAGCTCCAGCCCCACCTCCAGCACATAACATGTCTCTCAAATAACAAAACTCTTCCACACACTCAAGAGACTCACCAGCAAGTTCAACCCTTTCATGCCTGACAATCTCCACCTGCTCTCTTGGTGCACCGCACACATGAAATCAGTATTATTTTGCATCCTACCTCTAACACCATTACATCTCTTATGCACCCACTTATCACAGACACTGCACAAGATGGAATTACCTCCCATGTCCTTGTGGCAAATCGTACACATCTACTCTCCCTCTTCTTGGACAGTACTGCCACCAGCCCTAGATACCATCACTTTTGTTTTATTTGCATCTACTGTATCACTGGTATTTTTGAAATGTGTTCTGTCCTACCCTTGTACTGCCCTTTATATTTTTCCCAAGTAGATACTTGCATGAAATGTTGTTCAGTATTGTTTGTCTTTCTCTAATACAGTATAGGGAATGTCTCAAGTCTAATATCTTGCTGGTAGCCTTTCTTCAGTATTTCCTCTGTAGAGGTAAGCACAGGGCATATGAATTACTTTGATGGCATGTGAGCCATTGTATATATATAAACTTTTCAGAGATGCAAAAGTAGGTACAGGAGGATGGGAACTTCGGAAATGGCAAAAATGTGCCTTAGAACTGTACCAACTTAAGCTAAAGTAACTGGCAAAGGAACAAACCACCAATGTTGATAATTGTATACAGAAACATGATGTTGATAATTGTCTACAGAAACATATGTGCACTTTCTACACCTGGGTCAGTATAATAGTATTATCTTGGCTTACCTGATATTCTCTGCTCTCTCCGTTGCTGATGGAAATATCTCATTGACTTGGTGTTGTCCAGGGTAAAAGCTAATACTCACTTCCCTGCTGTCTAACATGTGCCCCATATGATTTTATTCAGTTTTTTGGAATGTTTTAAGTCATTTTGTAACTTACTGCATGTAGTTCAGTGGCAGAAAAGACAGTGTTACAGCTCAGTGTCCTATACCACTGCACCTCCTAGCATTATGTTTCTTTTTCGTTTTTGAAGGCTCCAACATGCTTGCATGCATTGGCCTTGGTCACCTAATGGTGGCTTTCCATACTGCTTGATCTGTGGCAGCTTCCCTGTTTAATCCCTTAACCCTGAGGTCACATACAGTGACCTCGTCCCAGGTCTTTTTCGGTCTACCTCTCACTACCCTACCCCCAACATTAACACTTCTCATTTTCTGCAGCTTGTTCCCATCCTTTCAACATGCCCAAACCATTTCAATCTACCTCTCCTCATCACAACACCAATACTGTCCAGTCCCATCCTACCTCTCAACTCTTCCATTGTAAGCCTAGCCCTCCCAGGCCTTGCACTCAAGGACACACTGCACGTCCACCTAATCATTGCCATCTCTGTACGTTTGAGCCAGCAAATATCCTTTTCCTTTCCTGGCCAGGTCTCACTACCATACAGCATTACTGTACACTTCTAACACATGCTGCATACAAAGATCCCTTATCACGGAGGGAGACCCCTCTAAATGTCAGGAGAGGCAACAGAACCCTAAAATTATATATTTTTTTCCTTGATTTTGTTCGAAGCTGTACGTTGGGAATTTGCATTGTTTGTACAGTATATTTGTTGCTTGAATTTGTTTGATGTTTTTAAACACAGGTACCAGTGCTTCGTTGTGATCATAAAAAAGTGTAGTCTTATCAGTGCACCATCATGATCTTGTGTGCCTTGGTTACGAAGAGGCAGACATCCATGTAATGTAGTTTTATGGATGCTGTTTACCAGTAGTGATATCTGGAAGTAAATGTTGAGAGAAGGTAGGTCATTATGTAATATGCCAGTAAATGATGATGCACTTGAATTGTGAGAGATTTAAAGCACCTTGTCACAGTGGTAACTAATGGAGGGAAGTGCAGGAGCAAAGCTGATTGTAAAGTGGCACAAGACCGGCAGGTGGCTGATGCTGTGCAAGTCTTGATATGGGGGAGAAAATGTACAGAGGCTGCATGAGGGAATGTCAGTATTCACTTTGTTGAATGTTTTATTGTTATGGCATGACAGTGAAATGTCAGGAGTGTGAATAGATGTGGAATTTTTTAGACATACAGTATTTGCATAGAATAGGAATGTGAAATTGTGGAGTAATGAAGTATGATAATAAAAGAGTAGAGTGCTTAAATGGTTAGGTCACATTGATTAGGAATGGCTAGGTGGATGACGGAGATTAGTAAATGTTTAATGGATGACCAAAATGATAATGGTTTGGTATAGAAAGTGGGTGTGTGAGAAAGTGAGGTATTGATATTGTAGAAAAATTTTAGCTGCCGTGGATATACGGAAACTCACAGAAATATGCCAGAAGATGGCAGTAGAAAGTGTTGTTGCCCTGATACAGCACTTTATGATATCAGTGTTGATAGTAAATCCTTTAGTCTGGGTGGTATTTTGTCACCTGGTGACCTTGACTCACACATTGGATTATCTTAAGCTCCTAGGTGTACTATGTGACTGCACTTTATTTTTTCCCATGATAACTAGCATTTTGCACCTCTTGAAGGTTTGCTGGTGTAGTTTCACTTAAGGGACATAAAAGGGATACTATTTTAGTCAGACTGGATTGTAGATTTGACTAGTAACCAACCATGTTGACTCTGTTTTAGCTCATAACTAAGGCTAACTGAAATTCATGCAGCCATAGTTTAGTTTTGAAAGTGTTGTAGTGGGTCAGTTCCCTTTCGTAAAGATTAACTGATTGTAGTTAAATCCCTAATATATGGGATTCACATCTCTGATACCAGGTTTACCAACTCTGACTACCCTGTCATCCTACCCCCCCCCTTTCACTCTCTCTCTCTCAGAATAATACATTGAAAAATCCATTCTTACATCATATGCCTATTTACATAGATATCTTTTAATCTTTGAGGATGCACACTGCCATTTAAACCAGCGAAGCGTGGACGTTGTGGAGAGAGAGAATGTGTAATGATGTGTAAAGAATGGTGATAACTGTAATTACAGTGATAACGATTATGTAAAAATGATAACGTTTGTGTGATAAGGTGTAGCAGTTTAATAATGATAGGTGTGTGTGTGTGTGTGTGTGTGTGTGTGTGTGTGTGTGTGGTGGAAATGGCTCATGATGTCAGTACATTACAGCCTTCTTGCGCATTCTCGTGTGTGTGTTTATTTACTGTATTATACATTTTCTGTGTGTAAAATTTCCATGAGAAGAGAGAGAGAGAGAGAGAGAGGGGGGGGGGGGGGGGGACGTCTTAAGAACGTTAGGCAATGTACTGTTATGTAAATGTGTAACTGAGTGTACGTGTCTGAATGAAAGTGTGTGTGTGTGTGCTTGCGTCAACAATACCGTACTTATAGAATTTTACCCACGCAGTTTGCACTTCCTGGTTCCAGTTTTTAAGTTGATAATGTATAGACTGGATGTAGTAGGAGTATGTAAATTTATCTGTTTATCAGTCATTTTATTGGACTTACAGTATTGTGTTGGTTTAATTTTGTTTATACCTGTGGGCTGGAGTCAGCATTCCGGGGGCTCTATTGGTAAGTGAATGAGTGTGTGGCCCATTTAATTTGTCAGACTTACGGTTCTCTTTCAGTCAGGATTTACTTGATCTTGTTGGATATTTGGTGTTAGTGATAAGTGTTTGGCAGTGGAGACCTTCTGCTTGGTGTTGCGTAGAAATGGTATGTTTGGCAGTGGAGACCTTATGCTTGGTGTTGCGTAGAAATGGTGTGTTTGGCAGTGAAGACCTTATGCTTGGTGTTGCGTAGAAATGGTATGTTTGGCAGTGGAGACCTTTCTATAGTGTTTCGTAAAACAGGGGTGGTCTCGGGAGGGTTAAAGGACAACGTATCGTTCCAGCTTACCCTTTATGTTTTGACTGATGAGATGGATGAAGGTTGCTCTCTCTCTCTCTCTCTCTCTCTCTCTCTCTCTCTCTCTCTCTCTCACACACACACACACACACACACACACACACACACACACACACACNAACGTATCGTTCCAGCTTACCCTTTATGTTTTGACTGATGAGATGGATGAAGGTTGCTCTCTCTCTCTCTCTCTCTCTCTCTCTCTCACACACACACACACACACACACACACACACACACAGGAAAGTGGTAGACACTATGGTTACGAAATATCCAAAGGAAAGCCACCCAGTCTGACCCCTTCGACTCGTTCCCCCTGTGTGTGTGTGTGTGTGTGTGTGAACGGAGGATGATTCTAGAATGGCCTGAATATTTTTGGAGCTGTCAAATCTATTCCCTAAATTAATCCAGAATTGCCATCTCTCCATCTTGAATGCTGAGGCGTAGGAATAGTTTAACAATAAAATCTGGTGCTAGTCACAAAGAAGTGCTGTGGAAAGGATGTATAGGCATAGCATCATCGTCCTCTGTCGCCGAGATGCGTGAAATAAGGTCTTAAGTAAATCTGGGCCAAGTTAAGATGAAGGAACCATTGTTAATGCACTGAAACGACCTTACGATAGGAAGAATAGAGTAGACATCGGATTGAGTGGACAAGTGTGAGTTCTTTTAATATATATTGGTTTCTTATATTGTTTCACTTTTTTTTTTTCCGGGGTGTGTTAGGTTAAGTTCTCGCATATACAATATACCGTACGTATGACAGCTGAGAAGATGTACGAGCATGTTCATATATAACATAAAATAAGTGATTTATTTTGGTATGTCAACTACGTATACAAGTTCGATATTTAAAGTGTGTGCCGTGCGGGTATGGTTTTGAGTTCCTTCGTCTCTAATACGGCAATTTTCGTCTTTATTGAATGCACTAGAAAAATGGTGTCTCGAGGGATAAATTTGGTCATAGGAAGAGATATGGATACGAAACTGTTATATTTAGAAGTGTTGTGTGCTTGGAAGTGTGACAGTGCAACGTGGGAAATGACGTCATGGATGAGGTAGGGCCAAGCGGTGACGTCATGAGTGCTAGGGTGTAAGGTGCGTTGTGTTAGCGGGGGATCTTTGACAGTGATTTTCCTATAAACAAGCCTTTTTATCATTTAATTTATGTTTTGATAGGCTATTTTGTTGTTAGATATATTTTTCACTATTCGTTCTCGCGTTGGGGTGTATTTAGTAGTTTTATATCAAAAATAGAAATATAAAGTCTTTTACAACACTTCAGTTCAGGAAAATTTGTGGTATCAGGAAAGTTTGTGTCCGTGGATATTACGTCATTGTAGGTATGACGTAATCGATGACGTCACCAGTGTCAGACAGGGAGTAAGGCGAGTGGTGTGAGTCAGACAGGAGCGTAGAGTCACTGGAAATACCGCTAGGACAGTCTGCGTCTCGACCATCACACTCACGCCTCGTTTGACTTAATCTCTTCCTCTCCCTGTTTTATCACATCTCTTGCCCCAGCTTCATCGTAAGGTGTCGACAGAGTTTATAATCTCTTGCTACATTACTCTTATGTTCTTTACCATATCGTTCTCTCACGATTGATTTTTGTAACCATTCTTTTCCTCCTTCTTCTCCTCCTCCTTCTCCTCTTCCGCTTTCACTTTTGTTCTTATTCAATTCTTCCTCCGATTCATCATCTTTTAAGCGCCATGTCCTATCATACCACTTACGCTTTTATCGCATCTGTGTTGTCTCTCACGCTTCAGCGTCTTTATCACCTCGATCCATCATTCATTGTTGTTGCTCCACTTCCACTTGTATGTTCCCAATCCTCATTATCATGTTTATCATTTTCTTTGATCTTCGCTTATAAGTAAACATACATCTCCATCTTGAATTCTGCTACAAGAGATTAGAACGTGATGCCAGTCACGAAGAAATGCTGTGGAAAGATATAGAGCCACAACATTGCCTTTTTCTGCCGATGATGTATGTGAAATAAACCATAAAAGAATGAAGATCTTGGCCAAGTTAGCGTAAAACGAGTATACTACTTGTATTAGTGACGTCATTGTCTAGGGAATAATTTCATGTTTTCTTACTCGTATCTGTGTTCCCTTTGTTTATTCTTCCCGTGTTCCTTCTTTCCCTCCATCCATCTTGACGCCTAAACTTCTAAATCTCCTTCCTCCTCCTCTTACAAGACCGTGGACTTGTCAAAGCACTCCCTCTCTTCCCTCCCTTTTCTCTTTTCATTTTCTTCCCCATTATTTTCATACCCATCTTTTCTAACGCTTGTTGTATGAACGGTTTGAATACGGTTTGGCTGGCCTTTTTTGTTCATTATCTAATTGTTTCTTGGCCTTCATTTTCGGCGTCCAGATATATTACTGCTTGCCTTCTGCGGTTTCTGCTTTCCTTTTCTTCCTTCCCTCCTCCTTTCCCTCCGTGCGTCCATCTGTCCTTCCGTCTTTCTCCCTGTCTCCCATCTTTTCTTCCTTCCCGTCCTTCCTCCCAATCTTCGTCCCTCCCTTCCCTCTTAAGTTCCCCTATTGTTCTTGCTCCTTGGTAACAGGAAGTGGGGGGTGGCGAGTCACGGGGAGAGGCAGGAAGATGAGCGAAGGGAAGACAAGGAAGGACAATATTAAGTTTTGCTTGTTCCTTCTAGAACAGACTTTTTATTTTCAAACCCTGTTACTCCCACATACCTAACATTATTGTAAGTTTATATGTTCCTTGAAGACAACTATGATAGTAGTAGTAGTTGTAGTAGTAATACTACTACTACTACTACTACTAATAATAATAATTACCGTATAATAATAATAATAACTATATGAAGGAAATGGAGGGTACAGAGGAGGAGGGAGATGAGGGAATTGGTATTAGGAATGGGCGATTGGGACAGGGAGTGGAGGGAATGGGTGGGAGGTGGAGAAAAGTGGGGGAGGGAGAGGGAAGGGAAGACGTACTGAGATGATGGACCACATGAATGGGTTGTAGTATGTCAAGATGCTTCCCACGCTGCATTTGTTTGTGACCGTGTGTTTGTGTGTGTGGAGAGGGTTAGGATGTAATATTATGTATGACTCCTTTTCCTGTAAACGTGTGTTTGTTGTTTGCCTGGACGCTCCCACGCTGCATTTGTGACGGTATGTGGATGTTGGGTAAGAGAGAGAGAGAGAGAGAGAGAGAGAAATTAAAAAAATGACTTGTTCTTATGGCTGTGTTTGTGTGGGTGTGGGTGGGTGTGGTTATATGATACTCGGTTTGTGGTGACAGTTGTGGTTGTGGTGTTTCAGGCTCTTGACTAAGAAGGACTGACTGTAGGTTGAGGCTGTGATCAGTGTGCTGGTTATGGCTGTGATTCTGTACCTATCTATCAGGCAATCTCCATTTATCTATCTGTCTATCAATCTGTTTTTCCATACATCATCTGCAGGTCGTGATAGCTAGGCTGTGATGGTCGTTGTTATGATTCATGCTCTCTCTCTCTCTCTCTCTCTCTCTCTCTCTCTCATCTAGGTCTGTTTATATATCTCGATCTTTCTGTCTGTCAGT
>JAGKTI010000021.1:139845-207714 GCA_018397915.1 Birgus latro | reverse complement strand
TATATATATAATATATATACATTAGCAGAAATTTGGAGCCAGCTAGGAAAGAAAATTAGAGAAATACATCAGAACATTGAAAGCTGCGTACTTTAAGTGAAATTTAGAGGCAAAAAGAGGGGTGAAAAGAAGAAAAAAAGCGTCAGGCTACAAATGGGTTTAAGGTTAATAATTCATCAGTCAGACTTTGCCTGCTGAATCCCATCCCTCTCCTCGGAAGAATGAAAGTGGTGCGTACTGGGCCAGCAGTGGAATTTAGTTCACTGATGATTAGTGTTGCTGTAGTTATTTATAGTAAAGGGAGGGTGATTTATACAGTTTACAATAGTTGTATCAATATTAGTAGTAGCAGTAGTAGTAGTTTTGGAGTATGGTTGGTGTTCTGCATGTACTATAGTGTTCCATCCGACCCTTGATTTAAGACTAGTCTCCTCCTCCTCCCCCTCCATTTTTGTTACCTTAGTATTAGCATTATCATCATTATTGTAATTCCCATGTATTAATCCTACTCTTCCTTTTGGATTGTTTGAATGTGGTGTAGTGAAAGTGGTAGTGTTGGTCCTTGGCTTGGTTATCTGTCACGCCAGGAGACTTCATTTAATGTTTTGCTCTCAAGGCGCCCACGTACCTTATTGGTCTGCTGGGGAAGGGAGGTAGTTGTCATGGAGGGTGGGTGTGGTGGTAAGGGGTTTGATGTGACCGTGGAGGAGGGTTTTGGGTTTGGTTTTGGTTGTGGTGGTGGGTAGGTGTTCAGTGTTTTTGTGGTGGAAAGTGGATGGGTGTGGTGGTGGTGGTGGTGGTGGTGGTGGTGGTGGGTGTGTGGGTAGGTAGGTGTGGTGGTGGTGGGTGGGTGGGTAGGTAGGTGTGATGAAAATTTATCTATATCAAAAATGAAGTGATTTTCTTTCCAGTTCGAACATAAATGTCATACAACGGAAGCCTAAAAAATCCTTAAGAGTATTATTAGAAGAATGGGAAAAACCTGGATTAGAGAATAGATGAAAGTATAAGATTTAATCGCCATATTATCCATAATTGAACTTAGGCAGATCGTGTTTTTTGAAGAGCAGATAACAGGTGGTCAGTTTGGGTAACAGTGTCATCTCAAAGATGGAGTGAGAGGCTAAGGTAGGCCGAGAACAGTGTGAAGAGATAGAATTTGTAAATATGGCAGGGTTAGAAGAACAAGCTATACTCTTTTCACTGACTGGGGCCTAAAATAACAAGCTATACTCTCTTTGTTTTTGTGACCTAAAATTGACACCTCTCCAGTTTGAATGCTGAAGTGTAACAAGGGATTAGTGTGTGTGTGTGTTTGTGTGTGTGTTCATTTTACTTTATTTATTTATTTATCTGTATGTATACTGTATACAGTTTTTAAGTTAGTCTCGTTGAAGGTTAAACTGGTATTATGGTGTTCTTCAGTTTTAGTGTGTAGCAGAAGGATGGCTAGTGGGTGGACAGAAGTGGTGGTGTGCAAGGATGGTTGGTTGTGTTGAAACAGTGAATAGATGGATGGATGAGTGGATGTATGGTTAGCTCTTTAGTACAGTGATGCCATTATTAGTCCCCTACCGGTGAAATCGCGGGGAATGTAGTTTTGCGCGTTTCCATCAGTACGTCAGTCCATCTGCAGTTTCGTGTCCGCTCTGTAACTTCCACATGACAGGGCAGATTTTGATATAACTTCACGCAATTGTTCCTCATACCATGAGGGCATGTCGCGTGGAACAACGAGCCGTCTACTTCCAAGGTCAAGGTCACACTTGGGGCTCAAACAAGGCCGGATGTTGTCATACTTAACAGCCATATCTTCATTCGTGTCCGATCTGGAACTTCCACATGCCTGGACAGATTTTGACATAAGTTCCCCCAATTGTTCCCCATACCATGAGGGTATGTCACACGAAACCACCAGCCATTTACTCCCAGGGTCAAGGTCACACTTGGGGCTTAGACAAGGTCGGGTGCAGTTCATCTGCAGTTTCGTGTTGGCTCTGTAACTTCCACATGCATGGACAGATTTGGAATTGACTTCATACAATTGTTCCCCATACCGTGGCGGTGTGTAACACGCAACAACCAGCCATCTATTCCCAAGGTCTGTTACATATGTGTGGTTATCATCTGGCAGGGGACTTTGTATTGCATGGCAAAACTGGATGCACTTATTTTATTCTTGCTGCAGCTAGACAAACACATTCAGCTTAGGAGAGATTGGTAAAACTAGGGGAGGGAGTTACATGTCATTGTAGTGGAGAGAGTTGGATAAATCCTTCAGTAGCCGCTTCACTACTTGGGCACTTATCATAGGTTGAATATATTTGTTTGGCAGTAGTGCAGATAAAGAAGTTATTCTGGTGAGAAGTTGAGGAGCAATGGAGCAGGTGTTATATGAGTGGGCTGGAAAACAGGTTCACCTCCACTCACTCTTGTATACCCCCTCCCAACCCCTTGCTTCCTCCTTTGTTCTCCCCCCCCCCAGTCCCCCATTCTCTTTTGTTCCCCCGTACACCCCCACCTCACCCATCTTTCATACCCCCTTCCAACCCCTCACCCTCTATTCTTCACCTCTTCCCACTCCCCCTCATTCCTTTCTTCCCCTTCACACCTCTCACCAATCTGTCTTGCTCCATCTTATCCCTTTACCTCCCTTTCTCACCACTCCCATCCCCATCTCACATTTCTTATCTCCCTCCGCTCCCCCCCTTCGCCCCATCCCTTCTCATCCTTTTCTCTTTTTTCCCGTCTTATCATTTCTTTCTTCTCCATCTGTCCTTCCCTCTTTTCCTTGCATTACTTTCCCTTCCACCTCCACTGAAACCTTTTACTCCACTTCCTTGTATAGTGTCTTCCATCTTCCTCTTCCTGTCCTCCTTCCTTCCTTCTTTTTTTTTCTTTTGTGAGTGTGTGTGTGTGTGTGTCTGTTATATTTTAGTTTGTGTTTAGATTCTTAAGAAAATTCTCTTCATCTTGCACAGTAATGCAGATTTTGCTTTCCAGGTAAAACAAGAGGCATTGGAGGTTTTTGTATTTGACTTTTCTTGTCTCCTGAAAAAACAAATCTTAGTTAATCTTAAGTTAGCTCATGAATCTTTCATAGTGAGTATACCCTGTCCCCATTGCAGCTGATTTTGAATTGTGGGATTGGCATGCACTGTACTACCACATTCAGTTACAGAAAGCCACCATTGTTGTTGTTTGTGTTGATTCCAGGAAAATAACTGGAAAACTGCTTATTAAAATTTTATTGCCACTGATACTGTACTGCACAATATGTTGTTGCTGACACAGTGGTTTTCCTTAGTTTACAATAGGTACAGTACCAGTTGTTTTGAAAATTTTGATTGTTTATTAACACATATCTGATTTGAAATGAGAAATGATTTTATTTCATTATACACCCCACCCTCGGCTATCACTCCTAATTGGTGCCGCCATGGCTGCACTTTAGCCGAAAACGCGATAGCCGAAGTGAAGAACTTATGGTAATAATTCTAATTTTTTTTTTTTTTTTTTTATGTGTCCGACTCTGGGCATAGGCTTCACAGCCTGCTATCAAGGCCCAGTCGTCCTCCTACAATCTACATGTCACCACTTCGGCGCTTAACACCCACCGTCCATATTGAATACATGCTAGGGCTGTCTCATACAGGACTGGTGTATTGGTATTAGCGGGGTCATTTTTACGACATGTCGGCGGGTCTTCTGGTAGATCAGTAAAGCCTGATTTAATGAAATTCAAATCCTTAAACTGTTCCCTGCACCAACGAGGATTCAAACCTGGGTCCCACGGGACCGCAAGCCAACTCTCTACCGATCGAGCTACCGCCTCCCCTAAATTGGTGCTGTGACCTCAATATTTACCCCTAAGATACCCGCCTTGTACCACATAATAACATATTATAGTAAAAAAATGAGCATACTGTACAGACTTTATCGGCGCACTTCACTGTTTATAAATAAAGAAGATGGCGGCCACTTCAACTGTGTACTGCAAGTGCTCCAACTGTGGACTTTTTTCACTTCTGTGAGGAGGTTGAACGTCACCAAATTCATTGTGTTAAGTAATGAAACATTTAAGAGTCTTTGGGTATACTGTAGTGACTATAGGTTTGTTTGTAAAACCACTATGAAAGTGTTGGTGATGAAGCACCTATCTCTAAGCCAAGACGAAGCATAAGGCCTCCCATCATCATCATCACGTATATAAAGGTGGTTATTAATGTATTATAGTGGAGTTTTATTCACACTTGAGCATACAGACATTATCAAATGAACTACTTCTGTCACTGCTTGAGTAGCATTCTCCACCATCTTGAATGTTTTGGTTGGTCAGCTGATGTGTCCACTTGGCCAAGCTTTTTTTCGCTCGATCCACAAGGCTGGTGCGTGATAGCAGGCATTTAGTGCGTGATAAAGAAATTTGGTTAGGTTTTTTATACATGCGTGATAGCAGTAAAATGCTATAGCGGAACGCGCGATAGCCGAGGGTTGGGTGTACTGTACTGGTTATTTAGTCTTTTATGTCACTACAATAATCTGTACTCACATAGTACAAGAAATATGACATACTGAATTAAAAGTAACAGAACAGAAACCTAAGTGCTATAAGCTCTACCATAAACATCTTTGCAACCAATTTACAGCTCAGCAATTAGGTTGAAGGTGTGACCTAGCTTTACAAAGTTGAAACTGATACCTTACTTTTCAGCCCTCTTCCTCATCCTCCTTTACTTCACATACCCTACAATACTGTACAGTTTTAAATAGTTGCCTACAGTACCTTACTTTTCAGCCCTCTTCCTCTTCCTGCTCTACTGCACATCCTACAATACTGTACAGTGTTTGAAAGGTGCTTTTCAATCGATTGTCTTGTTTTTTTTTTTTAGGTATACTAATATGTTAATAATGATCTATCTATCTATCTATTGCCAGACGCCTCAATCCCGAATGGGGTGGCCACAAACAAATCGCCTCCATGTCACTCTGTCCCCTGCCATTTCACTACCACGCTCCCAACTCACACTCCCCTCTCTCATATACCTCTCCACTCCATCCCTCCATCTCATCCTCGGCCTCCCCCTCCCTCTCGCCCCCTCCACCTCACTCACATACACTCTCCTCGTCAATCTTTCACTCTCCATCCTCTCCACATGCCCAAACCACCTTAACGTGTTTCTCCTAACGCTTCCCATCACGTCCTCAAGCACACCACAACGCTCCTTCACTTCCTCATTTGTTAGTCTGTCTCTCCATGTGACTCCACATGCTCCTCTCAAATAACTCATTTCCACTGCTCTCACTCTTGACTTCTGTCCTTCCAACAGGGTCCAAGCTTCACTTCCATATGTCAGAGTTGGTATCACAATACTGTCATGTAACAACTTTTTCACTTCCATGCTCACCTCCCTGTTTCTTATCACTGCTTTCAACGAACCAGCAACCTTCCTTCCCTGCTGTACCCTTTCGAGCACTTCACCCTCCAGACTACCATCCTTACTCATCACACTGCCCAAGTACTTAAATTCACTCACATTCTCCATTTCCTTCCCATCCAATCTCACTGTACACTCACTGGCTTCACTTCTCTCGAAGACCATCACTTTACTCTTCCCCACATTCACCTTTAGATTCCGTTTCTTACACACTCTCCCAAACTCATCTACCAAGCCTTGCAGCTCCCCTTCGTCTTCACTCAACAACACAGTATCATCTGCAAACAACAGTACAGGTAGTTTCCAAACACTGCCCTCTCTCACTAGGGCCGCTCCAACATCCACTGCCCGACCTTGTATCTCTTTTATAACCCCATCCATATACAGATTGAACAACCATGGAGACATGACACATCCTTGTTTCAATCCAACCTTCAAATGGAAAGATTCACTCAGTTTGCCATCCACACGCACTGCAGCCTTAGCACCCTCATACATACTCTTCACTGCCTTCAACAACTTCCCATCCACTCCATATATTCTTAATACCTTCCACAAACCTTGTCTATCCACCCTGTCATATGCTTTCTCCAGATCCATGAAGGCTGCATACAACTTCTTGCCCTTCTCTAGAAACTTTTCCACTACGGATCTAAGAATGAATATCTGGTCTACACAACCTCTTCCCTTCCTAAAACCTCCTTGTTCTTCTCCAACTAATTCCTCAGTAATTTCCCTAACTCTGTCAATAAGTATCCTACCATATATTTTTCCTATTACACTGAGAAGGCAAATGCCCCTATGATTACCACACACTGCTTTTTCCCCTTTTNTCCTTCCCATCCAATCTCACTGTACACTCACTGGCTTCACTTCTCTCGAAGACCATCACTTTACTCTTCCCCACATTCACCTTTAGATTCCGTTTCTTACACACTCTCCCAAACTCATCTACCAAGCCTTGCAGCTCCCCTTCGTCTTCACTCAACAACACAGTATCATCTGCAAACAACAGTACAGGGAGTTTCCAAACACTGCCCTCTCTCACTAGGGCCACTCCAACATCCACTGCCCGACCTTGTATCTCTTTTATAACCCCATCCATATACAGATTGAACAACCATGGAGACATGACACATCCTTGTTTCAATCCAACCTTCAAATGGAAAGATTCACTCAGTTTGCCATCCACACGCACTGCAGCCTTAGCACCCTCATACATACTCTTCACTGCCTTCAACAACTTCCCATCCACTCCATATATTCTTAATACCTTCCACAAACCTTGTCTATCCACCCTGTCATATGCTTTCTCCAGATCCATGAAGGCTGCATACAACTTCTTGCCCTTCTCTAGAAACTTTTCCACTACGGATCTAAGAATGAATATCTGGTCTACACAACCTCTTCCCTTCCTAAAACCTCCTTGTTCTTCTCCAACTAATTCCTCAGTAATTTCCCTAACTCTGTCAATAAGTATCCTACCATATATTTTTCCTATTACACTGAGAAGGCAAATGCCCCTATGGTTACCACACACTGCTTTTTCCCCTTTTCCTTTGTACAGAGGAATAATTATACCTGACTTCCAATCCTCTGGGACTCTACCCTCCTCCCAAGCCAATCTGCACACCTTCCACATCCATTCTATTACTATCTCTCCCCCATGCTTCAGCATTTCACCACACACTCTAATTCCTGGGTACAGGTACTGCTGGTATTTCAAAACTATTCCATTTTGGTGCAGTGGCCTCTCATAATCTTTTTATTACCAGCAGACTATATTATAAACCATTTGGAAGATGGCTTGTAGTGAATGGGTTAGCTGCTATAGGCAGGGGATGTCTTTTTTGATACTGTGCAGTGTATTTATTCCATGATCGAATTATTTTATTTTGGAGCAGAGGCTTTTTAACTGGAGGAATCAGATGTAGCCTTCATTAACCCCTTTTCTAGTAGAGATCCTCCCTGACTTTCATATAAAGATTAGTGATAAGAATAATGAAAAAAAAAAAAAAGAGCATCCTTGGATTGAACGGGGTAATGTTTACATCACACACAGCCTTATCTCTCTTATCTGACTGCCGCCCTTCCTTTCTGATCTCTCCCTTCCTCCCCACTTATTCTGTTTGTAATCAGTTATATATTTTCACACTTTCATTCTTCTCTTACTCTCTGATCCAGTTTTTTCTGTGCAGTCATTAGCTTGTGCTGACAATTTTCCCTCTGGTATTCAGAAGTGCTTGATGTTAGAAGGGAATTATTTTTTCCAGAGCAAGGAACACATTAAAGTCAGTACTGTATTGATAATGCTGACTGAAACTGCAGTACAATGAAGTTGTGTCAAAAAGAAGTGTTAATTGTTACCTTGGCTATTGAAGGTGAAGGGCTAATTTTCATTCCTGAGTCCATACAAAATATACACTAATGGGAGGATCATGACAAAAATTTGTAGTAGTGCTCTTGTTTTATTATCTAGTGAATGTTTGGCTTAGTAGAAAGACAGTTTTGTACACTGTGTTTCATGTTGGCCTGAGAAAGATGAAATAGACCTATATCCTTATCAGGTTCATCTTGAAACACCATCTGTGAACTGCCTGACCATGGCAGAGGTATTTGGTCTTCTTTACCTTTCTAGAACATACCTATACATGTTTTTAACTTTGATATTCAGCAGTACTTCAGTGTAATTGCTTATCAGAAAGTTAGGGTAGTAATACTGTGTATGTACAGTGCGTTATCTCTTACGGTATGTCTCTGCTAAAAAGTAAATGCATCATAAATCGCTTTGAAAGAAGATATGGGAAAACATCTTTGTGAACCATGACACATCACCAAATGGAAGAAAGGGCAACCAAGAATGATGTCATCATAGTGAAGATGTTAAAAAAATGCCATGATTGTTTTTATCATTAGTGTGAGGAACTGCCATCATTTTAACCTTGAATTTTTCTTTTACAGAGGTACTTGACGGGTCCCAGCGCAGTCTCAGGAGTGTCAGTCTTGAAAACAACCTTTCCCAAGTTACCAGTGTGAGTATCCCTTTATTGTGTTGCAGTTTATGTTGAAAATGTCCACATAATACTTTGGTTTGCTGGCCTACTGCCTTCATACGATAGTAGCTGTTTCTGCTGCTCATTTTAAACTGTTTTGTGTCTGTACGTGTATGTGCTGCACAGTTTCTGCAAGATCATAATCCATTGGCTGTAAAAAAAAAAAAAACAGAATACTGTAAATAAATAAAAGTGGAAGAGTTTAAAATTGGTGCAAATCAGTTGACTTTCTGTTGTATCCAAACAGGGTGGTGTCAGCGGATCCGCCACCCCAGTGCGACCCATCCTAAAACCCCAGCCATACACAGACCCGGGCAGTGGCAGGGACATAGGCGACTCCACCTATAAGGCACCTTCGTACCTTGGCATCTCATGTGCTGTCAATGGCTACAATAGGCTTAACAGGTGAGAACAAATCAGAAGTGGTAGGGATTTCAGGGAAGGGTAATATGCAGTGAGGCATTATGTCACCAGGGATGTAGGTGACTGCAGCTAAAAGACACCTTCTTATCTAGACATCTCTTGTTGTTATTGGATGCAGTAGACTTAACAGGTGATGACAGGTCAGAAATGGTAGAGAATTAAGTAGATCGCCAAAAAGTGTGTCCAGCAAGAATTGGGTTGAGATTGTACAAAATGGCATCGGGGTTAAGAGATTGAACAAAGATACTGGTTTGGGCTTATGCGTGAGGATGATATAGAAATGTATGCTAAGAATAAGATGGTTGAATTGAGAGGTACTGGGATAGGTTTGGAATATTATAACCATTGGTAAGACAGAGAAATCAGACAGCATAGACAGTGAACATCAAGAGCTTATACAGTACTATTTTTAATGTTTGCAGTTATTCATTACAGTATTTATTTCTTCCTTTTTACTTCTGTATCCAGGTACGACTCGTCACTGAGAGACGGTTTCCGGTCAAGAGACGCCAGCCCCGCTCGTCTGGCTTTCAGTCGCAGCAGAGACTCCAGTCCTATGCGACCGGAGTGGAAAGTGTTTGATCCGCGTAGCAAGGTCAGGCCATGAATAGTGTAAAACCATGACAAGGGATTTTATGCGTTAGGATTGAAATTTTTTCTCAGTAAACGCATGCATGTAATTTATTTTGTAATAGTGAAAATCAGTTAATGAAAGTTGTGTAGACTTTATAAAATTATCAATATAACAGATTATGTGGTATTAACAGATACTTGTAAACTTACTGGATCTTGTCCTGAGCAGTCATACCTCTTAACTACTGAGTAATAACAAATTTTTGTTTAAAAAATATAATATGTAGTAGGCTATACTGTTCCATCCATCGATCATCCAATCCTATGTTGCCCCTTAAGGAGCGTAGGAACCCGGGGCCAGGCAAGTTGCTTCTGACGTTTAAGATGAGAGTGACCAGCCTCACTCATCCCTGAGTGGCATTATGTTATCAATAAAACCCCAACCACCCCATGGATGTAAGCCTACACAGGCTCAATCTGATTGGAGTACTTTACTTACCCACTAAACCACCAGGTGCCATAATTTGGTTATATGGTTACCACCCAGCATAGTAAATGGTTTCCTGGTGTACAGAAGACCATTTGGCTTGTCACCCAGTGTAGAGTCACCCATAGGCAGAAGGAAGAGAAAAGAATGAAGGAAAGAAAGAAGAGGGAGTGTAAAGTCACCCGTAGGCAGAAGAAAGAGGAAAGAAAGAAGAGAAAAGGATGGAAGAGAGAAAAGGGCAGACACCCAAAGCAGCACTACATCGAGTTCTAATGCGAAGTTACTATATTAATAGAATTGACTGGAGTCTGTTAGAAATATATGGTCCTGTTGTTAATAGATCATGAAAATGTCACATCTACTACTGAAGATGAGATCTGAATGTGATATCTCAAGTACACTGCAACAGAGATGATGGGTATTAGTGCCCATGTGCTAGGTGATGTCTGAGGGCTGCAGGAGACCAGCCCCTTGTTGGTGTATTATTGGTAGACTGTCAGACCTGGCAGACAGGCTTCCTAACCCATGTTCCCAGTCAGATACATGTGAATAGAGGACTGCTTGTTTCTGTCTTGCCAGATTCGGTTGCTCCAGTTTGACAGGGGGTTGGGACTTGAATTAATGTTAAATAAGAAATTATTGGTGTCAGATTATTCCATCCATCGATCATCTGCTCCTGTGTTGCCCCATGAGGAGTGTAAGAGATTATTCCCATCAGAAAAAAAAAATTCTTTTGTAGTACATTTTGAAGGTTAAATAGAAGAAATAAGGTAACAAATTGTGTCATTTGTAAAGATGGAGTTAAAATTTTCATGGAGTGTTTATGTCTATAATCTGGACATTAATGGTTATAGTAAATATAATTGGATGCACAGATTTAGGTAAGGAGGTAGGAGTAGAATTGCAGTTGAGGTTTGAATTTGTAGGAGAGATTGCCCTAGAATGAAGGTAAATAATTGAGTTTTGATAATACAGTAGATATGAATATGTGTGGGAAGTGGACTGTGTATTATAATCAGTAGAGAGGAAAAGTAAATCTGGCTTCGAGTGATGTTATTGCCAGGTAATAAAAAAAGAAAATAAAAAATAAAGGGAGTTCTATGCTAGTTGTTTATAGATCACACTGTAACTGTTTTTTATGTGATTTATTGGAGCTTTTAATAACACCTGTCCTCCCTCAGGTATCCCCACAAGCCACTGCAGCCAAGATCAAGGAGCTGAAGGAGGAACTAGCCAAATTCAAAGCAGAGTTTCCACATCCGCCAGGTGAACGAGGCCGCCAAAACCTGTCTAAGAAGCTAGGGAGACGTGGGTCACAGGGGCGGAGTGTGAGTGTGGACCGAGGATATTTGACAAAGGCTGAGACGATGAATGGGCATCACGACGTGGATGAGGGTAGCAGGCCGGGGGGCCAGCGGGTACGAGTGGTGGAGATTACTTTGACAGATGCCTCACCTAGGAGATCTTCCAGTTACCAGTACTCCCAGCAGCATTGCATCACCGGCAGGGAGGATTCCATAACTTCTCACTACTCACATACAACCAGCACCACACACCTCTCCTCACACACCAATGGGGACACACCTGATAAGTCTTTCATTCAGTCTAGAATTGAGCGTCTTTATGGCCCGAGTGCTTTGGGTGCTGGGTTCCGAAGCCGTCGTTCACTGCTAGAGCTTGAAAAGGAGCAGCGGGATCGTGAATCTAGTTCCCGCAGTCCTGCCGGGCCTGCCCATTCTGAATCACACTATGACCCGGATGCCAAGGCTCCTGAGGGGTTCCCCAGTGTGTTCAGACATCTGCGACCAGAATTTAGGACACAGCTGCAGGTCAAGCGAAGTGGTTTAGCAGCTAGATTACAGCCTGGTGCCCCTCTGATCTCTCCAGGACTGGTGGAGTCTCCTAAAAGGCCTGGTCGGGTCATTCCTATCACAGTAGAAACTGTGGAGCCTAAAAAGCCGCCTGTCACTCAACCCAAACCTGATCTAATCACTACAAATAATATTTCTCATCGAGCAAAACCTGTACCTGCAAGCCGTGATTCGAAACCAGTAGTACCCAGTAAAACTGTGAATGGTGTGCAGAAGGAATCAACAGCAGTGGAGAGAGACCAGCGAGTGAATGGCAGTGTGGGGGCTGGGGAGGGAAAAACCCGTGTAGAGGCTGGGGAGGGCACAGTCAGTGTTGAAACTAAAGTGGTACAATCATCCACAAGAACTAGTAGTGTAAATGGACTACCAGAATCAGGGAAAGTTAGTGTCTTAAAGGAGTCTGGAGAAAAGGATGGTCACTATTTTTTGAAGGTTAGTACCATGATAGTGGTAGGTGGGGGTGCACACCATCCACTCAAGTGATGTAGTGCTGCTCTTGGGTGGCTGCCCTTTCCTGTCTTCCTTTCTTCTTTCCTTCCTTCCTCTTATGTTTTTCTTTAATTCTTTCTTTCCTCTTACTTCTGTCTGTGGGTCACTCTACCCTGAGTGACAAGCCAAATGGTTTCCTGTACACTTGGAAATCGTTTACTTCACTGGGTGGTAACCATATAACCAAACTATGGTGCTTAGTGGTTTAGTGGGTAATTAAGATGCTTCATCCAGAATGAGCCTGTGTTGATTTATAACCAAGTGGTGGTTAGGGTTTATTGCTCATGTAATGGCACTCAGGGATGAGGGAGGCTGGTCACTTTCATCTTAAATGTCAGTACCAACTTGCCTAGCTGCGCTCCTTGTGGGGCAACAGAGGATTAGATGATTTATGTATGTAGTATCATGATTATCTGAATTATCAGAAGAGTAACATGTAGTACTTGAATTATCAGAAGAGTAACATGTAGTACTTGAATTATCAGAAGAGTAACATGTCGTACTTGAATTATCAGACGAGTAACATGTAGTACCATAGCTACTGTATGTGGTGCTTTGTTGGTTAAAACTGAGAATGAATTTGAATAATGGTTGACCTCATTTCCATTTATTTACTTTTTTATTCTGGGGGCTTGAATGGTGAGTGACTGCATGTGGCTTATTCATTTGGGCAAACTGTGGTTAGTGTACATTTTACTCAACTCACCACACCTTGGGATTGGAAAGGAGGTTTGGATGATGATGATGATAAGCTAATGTTATTGAATTTACACCACCTCCTCATCATCATCATCCAGACCTCCTTTCCCACCCCAGGGGGGGTGAGGAGTAGCAATGTCCAGACAGCCAAAGTTTGCCCAGTCCAGTGGGCCACACTTCCATTCACTCATCATTCAAGCCCTTGGAATCCTGGCTTCATCTGATATGCCAAAAACATTCACCACATTCTGTAGCTTCACGTAAATGTATCCTATAGAGTCAGTCCGGACGCTGTAACGTTAAAAGGGGTGCCAAATCCCTGATCACTCACTTCTCACAACATTTATCCAGCCCGCTCGATTTCTAGTCAGTCCTCCAGTCTCACTGACTTCCATACCTCTCTTCCTCACACACTTATCCACCATATCCCTCCACCTTCTCCTTGGCCTACCTCACCTCCTCCCTCCTTCAGATTCACTCAGATATACCGTTCTCACCACTCTGTTGTTATCAGTTCTCCCCACACGGCCATGCCATCTCAGTACACTCTCTTCGTTTGTGGTGTCCACAGACTTCCTCACTCCACATCTTTCATGAATCACATTATTTCTTATCCGATCCACTCTTTCTATTCCACATACATTCCTCAGCAGTCCCATCTCCATTGCTGTCATCCTTGACTTTTCATTTTCATGCCCCACCATAGTCTCATATCCATATGTCAAAGTTGGGACTAACACTCCTTCATGTAAGCCTTGTGCAGCTGCAACACTCAAACCTCTGTTTCTTATCAAGGTCTTCATAGCACCAGCTGCTCTCCTTCCTTGTGTCACTGTACTTTCCACTTCTGTTGCACATTTTCCTCTCTTTTCTGTGACTGTACCCAGGTATTTGAACTCTCTCACTGATTCTAGTCTCTCTCCATTCACTGTAACATCACACTGGGAGTCACTTCCTGTATCAATAACCATCACTTTACTCTCTTCTGCATTTACATTTAAGGCATGATGCTCACAGACATAGCAAAACTCTGCAGTAGTCTACCAGTGCTCACAGACATAGCAAAACTCTGCACTAGTCTACCAAGTTCTTGTCCGGCATTTGCAAGGAATACTGCATCATCAGCGTACAACAGATTTGAGATATTCCATCCATCATCATTCATTACCAAACCCTCTCCATTTCTCGTGTTTTTACTTCTATCATCACCCCATCCATATACAGTATATATATATTGAAGAACCATGGGGACATCACACAACCTTGTTGCACGCCCACACCGGTCGTGAACGATTCGCTTAGACGCCCATTTACCCTTATACGTGCTTCACTGCTATCATAAAACTCTTGACGGCACCTAGCAGTTTACCATCTACACTGTACATGCGCTAAACCTTCCACAGTCCTTCTCAATCTACTTTGTTGTATGCTTTTTCCAGATCCATGAGTGCCACAGACATCTGGTCCTTCTCACAAGCCTCCTTCAGTATCTGTCCTACTGCAAATATTTGATCCTCACATCCTCTGCCACTTCTAGAGCCACCCTGTTCATTACTCACTAGGACTTCTGATTTCTCTCTTACTTTCTTTATAATAATTCTTCCATATACCTTGCCCACCACAGTCAGTAAACTTATGCCACGATAATTCTTGCACTCACTTCGCTCACCTTTATTTTTGTACAGGGGTACAATCACAGCCTTTTTTGACTCTGCTGGCACAGTCTCACTCATCCATGCCTTCTTACATATGTCCAGCAAGCACTTCATTCCACTCTCTCCACTACACTTAATCATCTCTGCATACACCTAATCAACCCCAGCTGCTTTCCCATTTTTCAGCTGCTTCGCAGTGTCCTTCACCTGTGTGAGTGAAACATTTCCTGGCACTGCATTCCTTCTCTGGACGCTCCCCAAACTAATCGTGTTTACAGTGGCTATGCTTTATTCCCATTCATCAGGTTTTCAAAATATTCTTTACTTCAGGTCCTTACTTCATTTCTTATTCTGTCATTCTTTTAGGTAATGTTGCATCAGATCTCATGATGATGATGAAAAGTTAATGTTATTCAGTTTGCACCTCTTAACTATCATCATCATCATCATACGGACCTCCTTTCCCTCCCTAGGGCAGGATGAGGAGTAGCAACGTCCAGACAGCCCAAATTTGCCCAATCCAGTAGGCCATGCTTCCATTCCATTTGATTGGGGCCCTGGGCAGGTATTTGGCCCTCCAAGGCTCTCTGAAACAACTGCCATGATTAAGTGATTTTGAGTAGGGGAATCTGGGGGACACTTAACCCTGCCAGAAACCCCAGTTATATGGTTACCACCCAGTGTAGTAAATGGTTTCTTGGGTACAGGAAACCATTTGGCTTGTCACTCAGTGTAGAGATCATATGGCATCTCTACATTGAGTGGATGATGGGCACCCCCATTCACCACAATAGCTACATATATTCTGCCTTGCTGTTCAGTAACAAATGTTACTAAATTTGCACCACTTGATACATTTTTTATTCTGCCGTGCTATTCACTAATGCTGCTTCAGATTTCATTTTTGTCCCTTGTTTACACTACAGTACTGTGCTGTGTTTGTATATGCAGTTGACTTGAATGGTCGGTGAATGAGTGAGTGGTCCATTTCACTAGGCATGCTGTTGATTAGTTCTCCTTGTATTGGATTTTACTTGTTCATGATTTCAGGCCATATCTTACCCCATCTTTAGGTGTAAAAAAGTAGGTTGAGATGATGATGATGATGACAACAACGATGGTAATGATTTATTTGCAGGTGGTTGAGGATGTGGTAAGAGGTATCAACAAAGAGGTGGAGAGAGTGGAAGATGAACTGGAAGGCGGAGCGGGTGAGGGGATGAGTGAAGAGGTGCGAGGGATGGTGCTGGCTGCCATTGGTAAAGCACGTCTTCTCATCTCCCAGAAGATTCAGCAATTCCAAGGACTCTGCCACAAGAATATTGTGAGTCCAGTTGCTTTACTCTGCATTGTCTTTAGTGCAGTATTATGGTGCTGAAGAGGGACACCTTCATATGGTGCCACAGATATAACTGGCCAGAAGCTCTGCCCAGTTATACAAACATTCCTCAGTCCCCTCCCTGTCCTCTGAATGTAGGATAGTGGACTGCAGCTGAAGGGCAGCTTTAGCTACAGTCCACCAAGTTCGTGTCCAGATGAGCCTGGGACCACATAAAAAACAAGAATAACTTTATTTCTTTGATACACTTATTAGATGATCTAGACCAAAATTGTTTGATTTGGGCAAGAATTTTACAGAATTTTTGTACACAGTACAAATATTTTGCATAATTTAATATGACATACAGGAAGTTCATGATTTGTAAATGTTAGCTGTTACCCAGGCAGCTGGTGTTGCCCAGGTAAAAAAAACTAGAGCTGGACATACCAGCATTGCATGGGAACCCATGGGACACCTATCTGTTGGGAGTGGCCTCCAGGGGTCCCATGCTGCCAAAAATCTTATGTGTATAGAGGTACTGTATATTAGTATACAAAATTGTTTTCCTGGGTAAAAACCTATGAGAGTGAGTGGCAGCCCATTTCAGTGGGCATGCTGTTGATTAGGTCCCCCCATACCATGCCTTTGCCTTCCCTGTTTTTTGGACTGTACATCATCCCATTGTTGTATAGGAGGAAGAGATCGGGGTGATCATTATGTTGACTTTTATTAATTTTTTACTTATTTCTTCCATTTTCAGGCTGAGTCAGCTGGTGAAGAGTTCCCAACAACTTGTGAGGACCTGGCTGGGTTTTGGGACATGGTATCAATACAGGTGGATGATGTGAACAACTCTTTCAAAGAGATTGATGCCCTACGTGCCAATGGCTGGAAAGAGGTAAGGGTCCAGCATAATCTCTGTGGTTGAAACTGAGGTAGGTTGTCATTATCACTGTTTTGTCATCTTTGTAGTCTTGCTTCTTCTGGAGAATGGATCAGCAAATTGGAGAATTTGGTGCTGGAGAGGGATACACTCATTATGGGAACTACCTGGTTATATAATCCCCGCTGCTCCTCCCCAGTCTGAACAGAGGGTGGTGGACAGTGGTGGCAAAAGGGGGGGCATGGGGGGGCAAATGCCCCCCCAATTTAGGGGGGAGGCAGTGGCTCAATCAGTAGAGAGGTGGCCTGCAGTCCCACGGACCCAGGTTCGAATCCTCGCTGGGGCAGGGAACAGTTTAAGGACTTGAAATTCAGCAAATCGGGCTTTACTGATCTACCAGAAGACCCGCCGACATGTCGTAAAAATACCCCTGCTAATACCAATACACCAGTCCTGTAATGAGACAGCCTTAGCATGTATTCAATATGGACGGTGGGTGTTAGCGCTGAAGTGGTGACATGTAGAGATGTATGGTAGTATGTAGGAGGACTGCTGGGCCATGATAGCAGGCTGTGAAGCCTATGCCCAGAGTCGGACACATAAAAAAAAAAGAAAAAAAAAGTCAGAATCTTTGACCCTCCAGTTGCCCCCCCAGTCAGATCCAGTACGACTAAAAAAAATAAAACAAATAAAGGCAGTACAAGAAGGAAAATGACCAGGAAAGACCACTGATATTATTTGTCCCTACAATCACAAAGTAAATAGATTTGGAAATGTTAATTGAGAGGCATTACGATAGAGAAGAGGTTATCCCTGTTTTGCCCATTATGGTCAGCCACTCTAGGTGGTGGCATCAAGTTTCTTAGTGTATGGTCCTGGGCTGGTATGCATAAAACCTTCTAAAACCTCCTCCTAAAGTACAGTAAGACCTCACTATAACGGACTAATTGGGGCCCGAGCCAGTCCGAAAAATGCGAAATTCCGATAAAAGCGACATCCGGACTTACCCCTGCTAATCCGGACTTTTTCCGATATATCAGACATTAGTCCGGATTGCATCAGTGGTTTTCACCACCATTGCAGTATTGTACTGTGTTATACCTTCACTACATTAATCAAATGGTATAATAATACTGTACTTTGCGCTGAAAAACATGTCTTTTACTTATTTTATTGTGGTGAACATAGCTGAAGTGGTCAGGCAGTCCGGACTGCTTTCTGGCTTTATTGGACTTTTTCCGATATATAGGAGTTTAGTCGGGTAGCTCCTCGAGTCCGATAAAAGCGAATTCCGGTCTATTGAAGTCTGTTATACCGAGGTTTTACTGTAACTCCTAAATGCCCCAACCCCACTCCTTGCAGCGAGCTAGGGTTAAGACCTATACATAAAACTGAATAAAAGTCTCCTAACTAATCACCCAGCTCCCTCATCACTGTCACTATCCTGAGGAAAAATGAACACCTAGCGTGATACTTTAATATGTTGCATGTATTTGTTTTCAGAATTAAGACACTATTAAATATAAACTGAACTGAATTGAGAGCTCCTCCAAATTTCAAGGTAAAAGTATTCATCAAAATTCACTGTTAAACATTTTTGGGAATCTTTGAATCAGTAATTGAATGATGCACTAAAAAGAAAAAATGATATATCCTGAAACTTGATTTTTTTTATATAATTCAAAATGCTAAATGCACAGAGCTTCCGGGCTTTGCTCCTGGACCCCATCAGGGGCCCTAAGGGGGGCCCCTGGACCCCACCCAATTTTGTTTGTGCTTAGCTCTCCGCACAAATACACATTTGCCTCCCCAACATTTTCCCTTGCCCTCCATTTGCCCCCCTACTTTGAAACTCCTGGTGCTGCCATTGGTGGTGGACCAGAAGAGGAGCAGCTTCAGCATGCAGTCCACCAGGTTTGTGTTCTGGTGAGAATGGGACTACCACAACAGCAACAACACAACGAACAACAACAACAAGAGAAACATTCGAGATTATGATTGTTGCTTCCATGGCTGAGAACCATGCATGTGTGCTTCACACATCACGGAGGTTATAGTTACAGTACATGGAAGCATAAAATTCATTCTCGTATTGTTTGCATAGTGCAAAAAGTCTTGGTTTAATCATGCATATTCTAATGCTGTCTGCAGCAGTGTGGTGGTCTGCAAAAGGTACCGGCACTAACTCACTCCAGACTATTGGCTGATTTGTTTCTTCCTGGAACCTTGCTGTCTTTTTTCACCTTGGCAGGAATAATGAGGGAGGAGACGAAGAAGGCCAAGGAGAAGATGGAGGGATATGGTGGATGAGTGTGTGGGGAAGAGAGGTATGGAAGTCAGTGAGGCTAGGGGACTGACAAGAGATTGAGCTGGCTGGAGGAATTTTGTGAGAAGTGCATGATCAGGAATTTGGCACCCTTTTTAACTTGACAGCGTTTGGATTGACTCAGTCGGATACGTTTATGTGAGGCTACAGAATGTGGTGAAAGTTTTGGGCGTATCAGATAGAGCCAGGATTCCAGAGGCTTGAATGATTAGTGAATGGAACTGTGGCCCATTGAATTGGGCAAACTTGGGCTGTCTGGACTTCACTACTCCTCGCCCTGCCCTAGGATGGGAAAAGGTGGGAAAGAAAGTCCGGATGATGATGATGAATGAAGATTAAAAATTTATCCTCATCAGGAAGATTTTAAAACTCCTTTCCTTGCATAGCCTTCTTTCTCACCACTAGTGTTGGTTCCACCAGTGGCGTTTCATGGGTGGTCTTACCTTGCACTCTGACATCGTCATCCTCCTCTTGGAAATTTGGTGAAACCTTTGCCATTACACTTGACATTTTAAAAGGCTTTTAACCAAATCTGGCAGAAATATGTAGTTTCCAAACTGCATTTTTATGATTTGTAACCTTCTGTCTGTGCCTTCATTGCTTCCTTTTTGGCTGTTCTTTAGTTGCTGTTGTAGATGGCAGCAGTTCTTCTGAAGCTATCATTATGTTCTTCAGGGTTCTGTTGTGTTACCAACTCTTTAAATTTATCACTGATCTGAGCTGCTTTTCTAACCCTATCCACTCAAACACACTGATGTCACCACTCTTCTTCACATTTCCAACAGCATCTCATTTCACTTACTTTAGCAGTCATGGGATGAGGCTTTGGTGCACTTGACTTGGCTCATATTTCTGATCATGGTAAAAGAAATCTTGTTTTCAATGCAGCACAGACTCAAATCCTACATCTTTTTGACCTGCCAGAATGTTACACAAGATAACCCTTTAATATTCAGCAGTATTCTTAAGTTCTTTGCCATCTCTCAAAATTATTGAGGTTGCTTTCTCTTGGGACCGATAATGGAAAGATCCCGTACTTCCCTTGCAAAGTCCACTGTCAAGGAATTGGATGTGCTGAGCTGAATCCTTGCCTTATTTACCCCTTCACAGCTATCATTTTTGTTTAGGAGTCAGATTAGCCACTTTGTGGAGTACGATTTCAGTGTATGGAGGGGCTTCTCATATACGAATCTTTTAAACAGGGTAGAGGGCTTTTTAACTCAACTCTCTTCCTCTTACTGACTTCCTTCAACGTCTCTTTGTTCACTGCTGCTTTGTATCCCTGCTTTTGCTGTTTCTTTGATCACTGTTGTTTTTTTTTAACAGTCTGCTTGCATCCCTCGTCCAGTACTAGACACTTAGCACATGATCAGCAGTGTGCACTTTATTGCAAGAATTGACTGATACTCTCAGTCCTTCATTTATGCAACAGGCCAACTCTGGAACTGTCTTCCTCAGGCCATATTTCCCTCTGCCTATGACACCCAGTTTAAATGCAGCATGTTCAGCCATCTCAAAAAGCTTGGATCTTGGATTTTACTTTTTTGTGTGTGTTTTTCTCGGAAAGAACAACTTCTAACCTCTGGTTCTTTCTTTCTTTGCATTAAAAAGTAAATAAATGGAATTAGCTTGGCAAACCCCTCCTGGGAGTTTTCAAGAGGGAGTAGCACACCAAAAATGTTAATGATTGTGCTTTTCAGTTTCTTTTATTTTCTCATCAGGCTGACAAGACTGATGGTGTCAGTGCAGCTGAAGTGACAACTGGGCGGGCACGGAGGAAGCCTGCTGCTAAACCTGCACGGCCAGCCACTAAATCCAGTAACAAGTCCAGCATTAAGTCTGAGGAGGGGAAGAGCAGGGAGGAGGCTCGTCGGAAGATGATGGAGGAGCGGCGGAGGGCTATGAAGGAGGCTATGAAGGCAAAGAAGGCGGAAAATGCTGGAGGAGGCGATGTTGTAGAGATCTTTGTCCCTGAGGCAAAGTAAGGTGGAATACAAAAAGTCCTCGTTATAGGCTACCTCCTTTTTTTTTTTTTTTCCGTTTCGCAATTGATTCCGCAGTGTTATAGAAAATACGTAAATTCAAGTTTCATTACTGCCTTTGAAGGTGATTTGCCATGTTCTTCCTATATAGGGTGCAAGCTTTACGAAAGAAATTGTGATATTTTTCCTGCATCACAGGTGTATAATGAGGACTTATTCTGCTGGTGCGTCAACTGGTGATAACAGTTCCAAAGTCTTGTGGATAATGTACAGCTTTGTGTAGTTGTTCGTACTATTTTTTACAGAGCTTGTTGGTAAAGTCGTTAATACGTTACCTTGTTTCCCGTTTGAGCTGGTGGCTGCCCTACTTGCGAGTGCTATAATTCTTAGCTCTAATGGCTGATACGGCCAGCGGAACGTGTCATCAGCAAACCTCTGTGGCACCATCTTATAATTGTTTAGAAGTCCATTCCAAATTAGAAATACACTTAGCCACAACTTGCACTCTTCAACACCTTCTCATATTCCCTCGAATACCTAGGTCTATAATTCTGATTTCGACTATAGTTTTAGGTGGTAGAGTTTGAGTGGAGTATGGGCAGGTGTGAAAGGGTGAGAATCACAGCCAAGTGTAATTCTACTTTGAAATTACTTATAAGTCACTGGTGATGGGTATTGGAAATCATTCACAGGAAACAAAAAGTCTGCCTTGTCATCCATGAATTTTGCACACATAATTGGAATACGGCAGTGCTAGACATGGATGTCTTGTTCCTCATCACCTTGTGAAGAGGCGGCTGCTCACGTTATTGTAAGTTAAAAGCAGAGAGACTGATGTATTTGGGAAGAAAAAGATCTGTATAAAATAATGTTTTTATTGCCATGATTTAAGGTATCATAATCATCAGAATAAGGTGTGTGTGTAAAAAAAAAAAAAAAGGGGGGGGGGGCCTCTTTAGGGTGCAGTGCCTGAAAGTGGATTATCCTGGTCTAGTATGTATCCTGTTCAGTTTGACTAGGTGTGTGTATACCCTCTCTCCATCTTGAATGTTGAGCAGATCCTAGAGAAAATATGGTGCTAGTCACAAAAAGAGCCTTATGGAAAGGATATAATGCTGTTGTATTGCCTTATTCTGCCAGTGAGTTCAAGAAAATTGGCAGCAAATTAATAAAAATCTTCACCTAGCTAAAGTGAATGAACTGTAGACCTCGTATGACATACGTAGCTTTCAGGGACTACACCTTTGAGCCAGTAAATGGAGGGTTTCATTCCAAAACCCACCAATTTTCACTCCCCTCTGCCCCAGGCCTTTCAGTAAATCCAGTATTCTTTCATAAATATTTTTCAAGTTCAACAGTATTGAATCATCAGTTACATATTTGAATGTTTAATAATCATCAATAACCCCTTGTCTGTACAAATACAGTATACTCCAGTCTGTGCAAAGTGTGTTGTGGCAGTTGAAACTCATTTTATAAGTAAGAACTAAAATTTATATGTTAAACACATTCTCGTCTTTCTCAGCATATTTTTTTCCTCAAAATTATTCTTGAATGCATTAGAGAAAACCTTGCATCTGTATATCTTATGGAATGTTAAGGTCTCTCAAGCTTTGTTGATTATACCTTGTGGATTTAAAATATTCTGATGAGTAAAATTATAAGAATGAGGGAAATTGGATCTTGATGATGGTGACTCATTTCGTTTCGTTTAGTTTTTGAAGGCTCCAACATGCTTGCATGCGTCGGCCTTGGTCACCTAATGGCAGCTCTCCATGCTGCTCGATCTTTGCCTGCCTCCCTGTTCAGTCCCTTAACCCTTAAGTCACACTTAATGACCTCATTCCATGTCTTTCTCGGTCTACCCTTCCCTCCCCCTCCCCCAGTATTAACACTTCTCACCCTCTGTACCCAATTATCATCCCTCATCCTCTCCACATGTCCAAACCACCTCAGCCTACCTCTCCTCATCACAACACCAATACACTCCAGTCCCATCCTGCCTCTCAACTCTTCCATCGTAAACCCAGCCTACCTGAAAAAACAAAAACTACTGCTTTGCTAGTGAACTATTGGTTGTTGCATATTTTATCTTCTGCCATTCTTAAGATCAGCAGTTAACATTTATGCCTTCACTTTATAACAGATGTTAAGATGAAGCAATGTGGAGAGCTGCTGTTAGGTGACTAAGGCTGATGCATGCAAGCATGTTGGAGCCTTTATAAATGAAATGAAACTATAGTATACAATTGCTCTCCATTTTGAACTTAATTCAAGAACTGTACAAATATTTTAAACAAACCTGAACCACAGTTTTTCTGCATTTTCCTCAATTGTTTTTAATCTCTTCAACCTGAGCTCAGTTTTGATGTGTTTTGCTATCACCAGGTATTGTATTCACCTAAAGAGAGGGGTTCCAAACTACAGTACTGTGGTTAGATGTAGCAGTCATTAACTCATCACCCTGTACTAGAGGCCTGTCCAGAACTGGATAAAATTTTCAGAGATGCAAGACTAAAATGAAAATTTCTTTGGATTGAAGGGGTGAAAAAAAAAAATAATAAATAATGTGTGTAGTCCTTCAAAGTATTGAGTTCTTGGTGAAGTCATCTGCTGATGTCTGTATGCATAAAATTGCTTTGCAATCCTGAATCGTAAGAATGCAGTTACGGGAATTTTCTAATATTTAAACATTCATGCTTGAAATATTAGTGAATCACTTGACATTCCATTTCAAATTATTAATGAATATTTTGAGATGCTCAAAATATTATTAATGATGTGAATAACAGATGGGAAAATGTCGTAACAAAAATTCCCAGACTTGAAAGTGTGTGTACAAATCTTTAGAACTTTTGTTTTTGTTTTTAAACATCAAATGAAGCATCATTTGATGTAGAAAATTATATATTAGGTGGGATTTCATTGAACCGGAGGTATATTTAGTAAAACATCGGTAACAGAGCAAGGAAATTTCTTGGAAAGCTGTTATCAGGCCAGGTTTTTGACTGTTGCCTAAAAACTCCAAGGATATGTAGTCATATATGTGAGCATTGGAGGACGTGTACAGAGTTTTGGGTTGGTAACTGTAATAGTTATCTCATTCTGTGGCAATCACTTTTGTACTTGTTGCTTAGCATTTATGATACGTACAAATTTTATACAATCCAAAGGAAATTTCTATATTGAAACTGTTATTATGGTATTGCTGTAGTTTGCTTTAACTGATTTTATATTTGTTTCATCATTGTAGTTACTTGAGACTTAATGGCTAAAAACTAAATGGGATTGATTGGTTGCCAGAATCCAAAAATAAGGTGTTAAAGATACTGAAAAATATAGTTTTGTTCATATATAAAAAAAAAATGCGTACAGTACAGTATATTATTTTTTTTTAAAGTTAATTTATCCTGTTATGAGTTAAAATGAAGGTTATCCACCCTCAGATGTAGTACAGTACTGTATAATTTTCATATTGATTTTTTTCTGGTTCTTTTCCCCTCTAATCACCCCACCCCTCTGTTTTAGATGATTTTGTTCAGTTTAAGGGAGTTTTGAATTGAAGGGGTAGGATATAGGCTTCATTGAATCTTCAGTACAAGAGGCCTAACCTAAGTTGATGAAAATTATTAGCAGGAATGTACTAAAAAATAATATACACAGATCTCTGGATGGAAGGGGGTGAGTATTTTTGCAGGCAGTAGTTAACATAATTACGTGACATAATCAGATAAAGATAACTAAAGCTTTACCTTCATTTGTATTACACTTTATTTTTCTATATTATCAGTTGGGTGTAGCCTACTGTAGTTTGCTGTTTTACTTGCTCTGTATACTAGGTTTACTAATTTTCTTTTTGTATGAATTTTGGAATGGGTGAGGTGGGTTTAATTTTCAGCGTTCATTGACTAATCTGCCAAAATTAAGAACCATATGACATGTTAGCTACAACACTTAGGCCCTTATTGCTTTGGATTTAAGGCTTTCAAACATCTCTTCCTTTGCAGTATATTTTGCATATTACACTGCAATCTGTCTTATTTATGCCCCTTTTATTGAACTTTGCATATATAATATACCAGAGATTATTTACACAACACATGCAGAAATGAATTGGTAAGGAAAAGGTGCCAGTAAGCCTGGTAAGGCCACGAGAATGTGGCCCACTGATTGAAACGTGAGGGTGTTGTACAGCCTGATATACAGATGAGGTCCATCCTGTTTGGATGTTCATTCATGCCAAGTAAAAATGGGCATGTTCACATTCTAATGCTTAACCTCAAATGGACTCAGTATAAACTGCATTCAGTGGTGCCCTGGTCAAAAACTGGCTGTTAGCTCTCAGGAATAGAATTTATTTTTAAAATACCCCTTGATATTCTCTTGTATGTTATTTATATCCTCTGAACATGGACAAAGTTTGCATAAATTACGTGCAAGACGATGTTAACTCCCACAATATGAGGGCATTTTTTATTGTGGGTAATTCTTTCTACAGCTAGATAAATTTGTTCAGTTTTGATTTTACTCTTACAGTGAAGGGGTTATTGAAGAAAATAACTAATCTCACCAGTTTGAAAGGCCTCCATGGATCTAAGTAAAATTGTCTGGTGTTAAAAAGAATAAATGAAAGTTACATCCTCAGACACATAAACAGATTCGGAAGAGGTGCTTGGGACCCTCCCTAGCCAGTGTGAATATGGCTGTGTGTATAGTCAGTGACAAAAGTTAGCCTGCTATTCCTGCACTTCTGCTTCACACTTAGGGCACATCCATCACTTTCCTCCCTGATGAATGGTATCAGTAATCATCTATGGGTAGAGAAACATAACCAAGCATTCCAGGTTAGGAATATTATCTACCAGAGGAAAATGAAAATTAGAGGTGAAAAAATAAGAATCATCTCTAGCCAGAGAAACACACCAAATGTCTCTCAACTCAAGAATATTTGCCAGCAGAGGGAAGTGAGAAATAGAAGAGGTTAAATCTTAGGCAACTTTTGTCTCCAACAGTACCAGTAGTCTTTGCTTTGATGTGGGCTTGGTTCTTGCATGGGTTACTTTGTTCACCAACTCTTTGGGCTGCCTCTGTCATTTAACTACTGTCTTTAAATATACCAGTATTTATAATGCTATTTATTTTGCACTTTGTTTTGGTGCTAGACTTGTTGCTGGTGAGGTGCATAAAAGTCAGCATGTTGAGAGGTTTAATGTATGGGAATAGCTGGTTTAACTCCTTCCATATAGAAAGGCCTCATAATCTGGATATAGTCACATTAAGGTAGCATGAATATGTTAAAAAAGATGATATTGAAGAGGTTAACACTTTCCTGTTCCCCAGCTTGCTAGCAGGGAGGCTTGGATTGCCAAATGCCATCACTATACAGATATCCATGGCAATCAATGTGCAATGAAGTCTATGATAAATATTGTTCATATGGACACAACCAGGCATTCAAATAACAGTTATGCAATGACATTTTAGATGTGATGTCGTATCCAAAGAACAAGAGTTAACATCGAGATCATTTTTAACTGCCTCAGCCAAGTGACCTCTCCTAGGCTAAACCAATGGTCTTGTAACTTGAAAAAAAAAAATCAAGAAAAGATATTTTATTGAAGGATTTTAAAAATCTCTTCAGTACGACATCACATATATGCTGAATATAATTGATGGTAGCAAGGGAAAAAAAATGGAAGGAATTACAGATCATTTGATGATACAGACTAAAACTGTCAGTGGTATTACAATAGCAGCTCCATGTTTTTATATATATGCAGAGCATACTGTACTTGTTTAGGGCTGGTATAGATTTTATGAAATGTTAAATGACGATGTTGATGATTAAAGTGCTTGGAATGAAATAGTTCGTGTTCACCAGCAAAACATTGAAGAATGTGCCTTGCCTCTCTTAACTAGAAGATTGTTTTCTCCATGAATTTTTTATTTACTCCATTAAAAAAAGTTATAGGTAGGTTATAGCAGCTGTTCATGTTTAAATATTAAACTTTTTACACCAAATGTTTTAAAATTACTGTATAATGTATGGAGTATCATATGTATATAGCTTATCGGTGAAGTAAAGTAAAACTGAAAAACTGAATGTGTTGCAATATTATATTCTGCAAGATATTTATGGATTGCTGCCATTACTCTTTGGGTCAGACAACCAGCATACCTTTGCTGGGTGTGATATTGTCTCTGGGTGCTCTGGCTTCATTTTTTTTTTACCATTCATGATCATCATTCCAACCTCTATTCCCACCCAAGAATGGGGTGAAGTAGAAAAAAAAATACCAAGAATCTACCCAGTTAAATGGTACATACTCTTTTTCACTCACTTTTCAAGTCCTGTGAATCCTGACTCCATCTCACAGGCATAAACATTCATTGTTTCATACTTCGTGCTTCACATTACAGCACAGGACTTTTCAGCTATAATCAGTCTGACTTTCATATTACTGTGTGAAAATGGGTACTAAACCTCTTACATTGCAATACAATGTTTTTGCAACCTTTCTAATACACTCTCGGTTCCCTGGCCTTATTGATCTCCACTACCGCACTTTCTCACATATGTTCATATCTATCCTCCTTCCTCTTAGCCCACCATGCCTCCTCCCACCTTCAGACTTGATCAGATTCACTCTTTTTCATCACCCCAGTATCCTTTTCACTTGACAGTACCATTTAAGTACTCTTTCCTCAACTCTTGCTTCCTCCAAGTTCCCTGCTCCACGTGTCACAAATCGTCTTACTTTATTCTTTCTCCAATGCACTCTTCACACTGGACACATTCCTCAACAGCCCCATTTACATCTCTTACACTTGATGTTTCATCAAAGTCCTGCACTTGTATGTATTGTAGGCACTAAAACTTTCATACAAGCCTCTTGCAGCTGTCATGCTCAGACTTCTTTCCTATCATGGCATTCACAACACCAGCTACTTTCCTTCCCAGTACTACCATACTTCCAACTTTTTGTATATTTACCTCAGTGTATTAGTGGTAAATGGTGTCCATCATCCACTCTCTTGATGTGTGAGGTGACTCTACACTGAGTGACAGGCCGAATGGCTTCTCGTAACCCGGGAAACCATTTTGAATGCTGGGTGGTAACCAGCTACCTATCTTTCTGTTGCCAGAGACCTTAATCCCTTAATGGGTGGCCACAAACAAATTGCCTCCATGTCACCCTGTCCCCCGCCATTTCACTGCTGTGCTCCCAGCTCACACCCCCATCTCTCATATACCTCTCCACTCCATCCCTCCCTCTCATCCTTGGCCTCCCTCTCCCCCCCTCCACCTCACTCTCCCCATCAGTCTCACCCTACATCCTCTCCACATGGCCAAACCACCTCAATATGATTCTCCTAACACTTCCTATCACATCCACACCACTTCCTCATTTGTCAGTCTGTCTCTCCATGTGACTCCACATGCTTCACTCAAATAACTCATTTCCACTGCTCTCACTCTTGACTTGTGTCTCTCCAACAAGGTCCTAGCTTCACTTCTGCACATTAGAGTTGGTAGCACAATACTGTCATGTCACTTTTTTACTTCCATGCTCACTTCCTTGTTTCTTATCACAGCTTTCAAAGAACCAGCAACCTTTCTTCCTTATTGTACTCTTTCAAGCATTCCACCCTCTAAACTTCCATCGTTACTCATCACACTACCCAAGTACTTAAGTGCACTCACATTTTCCATTTCCTCCTCATCCAGCCTCACTGTATATTCACTGACTTCGTTTCTCTCAGTGACCAAAACTTTACTACTCTTCCCTGTCTTTACCTTTAGATTCTGTTTCTTACACACTTTCCCAAACTCATCCACCAAGCCTTGCAGCTCCTCTTTGTCTTCATTTAACAACAAAGTATCATCTGCAAACAACAGCACAGGGAGTTCCCAAAGACTGCTCTCTCTCATTAATGCCACTCCAACTTCCACTGCCTATGGTAACCATGTAGCCAAATAATGAAGTGATGGGGGAGCCTACTATGTTGCCAGTTAACTGGGTGGACCCAAATGTGGCATTCATCCAGAAACCAAGCCTCCAACTTGACTAAGGTTGCTCTACTACTACTACTACCACCACCTCAAAATGTTCATTCTTAGTTGCCACATCCACACCCCCTGGTCTGCAGGTGGGTTACAGTTTTAGGTTATATGAGGATAAACCTTACCAAATTTCCTCATAGTTGCTTAATGATTGGATCATTCCCCCCTTTCAGTCCAGCTGTGAGTTCCTTGATAGTTTACCATTCCTTATTTGACACCATGCATATTCTTTGTCTACTCCTCTAGCCCCAGCCTTTGAGCAACACTTATCTCACAGCTTCCGGCATGAACTGTATTTTGTTGTTTCTCATCAGCCTTTAATAAACTAGAAAGGACTTACTGCATACTTCCACGGTGCAAGTAAAATTTAAATGTGCATCTGGATCTTGACCTTTCTCATGATCTAAAATACTTTAATGGGCTTGCCTAGACAATTATGTGGTCTTAGTTTGCTATTGCACAATCTTGGACAGTGCATACCTCCACCCATGCCAATAAAATTAATTTACTTTAGCATCTGAATCTGGATCCAACTCAGAATCATATCAGCTCTTTCTTAGCTACCAGTTTCATTGAATCCAGTAACTTTGAGATATTTGAGTTGAATGAAGAAAGAATTGAGAGAGGGATTGCAAGAACTGCAATGGGGGACATAAAATTAAAAAATGCATTAAGGGTGTTACCTGGGTTATGCACACACGTATGCTGAGGTGGTTTGGACATATGGAGAGAATTCGCTTTACTGGGTGAAGCACTATCCTGGATGTGGAAGTTCAAGCATCTATGAGTAGGCCACAGGATACATGAAACAAGGTTGTCTTCAGTGTCAGAAACTCAATTATAATGCTGCAAGAAGCTGTGCAGTTTGGAAAGCAACCATGAACTAGAAGAAAACTGACTCATGCAGACCTTTAGGAAAATGTGCAGTACAGTGCAACACAGTATGTACGAGATGGAGTACAGTGATAAATACTGTTAACCAAAAGGAACAACTGACATTCTCATAGATATAACCCACTTCCCTCTCTACAATTGTGTAAACACAGTATCATTTGCAAATAAGAGTTGCCTCGCCTCTTCACAGTACAGTACTGTACAAATAACTACCTTGTGCTAATCTTCCTGTCAGCATTTCATATGAATTTTGTTCAGTTATGCATTCATATTGGAGGAATTATTATTTTCTGCATTAATAGGCTATTATTTTTAAGGTACCATGACTGCTATTCCCCAGAAAGGAACTAGATCTTTACATTTAGAGTACTGCATTTTCCCCTGACACACTTGAGTACTTTCTCCCTTACAGACAGTTCTCTGATGCATGCAGGGAGATTAAGGATGGGGAGTCATGCTGTGTACTGATGCAGTACAGTAGCTCCAGTGCCCTCATACCAATTTTAGTCACCAAGTAAATTATAGTCCATGTAAAATGTCTGGATCGTTGTGGTGTTGCCCCTCATGGGAATTACCCCTCCCGTGGCGTTACCAAGCCTATACCAACACACACGAGGACATAGCACTTTGTCTCTAATCCGACAATTTGCCCAGTACAAAAATTGGCAATGCCTCAACAGGGGTAATTCTCATGAGGGGTAATGCCACAACGATCCGGACGTTTTAGATGGACTATAGTGTTCTAGCCAAATGAAGCTCTTAGGGATCTAACTGCAAGAGATGGCTCGAGTCTTGCTTGTGTACTGCCACCAAGAGGCAAGCAACTGGCTGCTCTCACCCTATCTGGACTGAACCACAGGCCCCAGTGCTCCTGATGGGGCAACACTAGGTTTGGTGATGGGTGGATAGACATACAGCATGCCCTCACTTCATGAGGATGTTTGAAAACATCCATCACATAATTTATCACATCAAGGCAGTTATAACATGAGTTCAATGGAGATACATTTTTGTCCAAAAGTTATCCACCCAATAAGGTCTAAAGATGTTTCCTACTTGCCAAAGCTTGTAGTTATTTCACTTGACTACACTTCATTCGTTGCTTTAACTGAACACCACATTATTGTTCCAACTCAGACATTCAGTAGTCAGTTCAAACACCATCTTGGAACAAACAAATGACAGTAAGCTAGTGTGTCTGTGTACAAGCAAAAATATTGACTGCACTCTGAACAATGAGGCTACATACATGATCATAACGATTACAGTATACAAATGAAAATGTGATCGTGTGTAGCAAATTATCGCATGTCAGTTCCATCATAAAACAATGGTCTGCTGTACAGTACATTAATTACTAATACAAGTACTGTACTGTACCGTACATGAAAAATATTTCAAAGAGTAGGAGACTATCCTATGTCCCTGGCAGCCTTTTGACAGAAAAACTATCTGGAACTCCACCATCGCAAGTTAAGCCACAGAACAATCCGACCTGGAAGCTCTACCATGAGCCCAACGAAATGTCTAAGTAACGTATGTGTTAGGTCCCTCTGTTGATTGTTTGTACTCATGCATGCTGTTCACCACTTTCCTAACAACTCCAATATACCATAAGTGAGAAAATGGGTTACAATCTTGTTCATGACCATCATCCAAGCCTCCTTTCCCAGCCAATGGTGGGGTGAGGTAGGGTCCAAAGCCATGAGATACAAGATACTGTACTTTAAAATTTTATCAGTACAGGAGCTGATGCTTGGAGAAAGGTTAACTTCAATGTTGGGTAATCATTGGAGTTTAAATAATAAAAGATGTATGATTTGTTCCATGAATATTGAATATACAGTAACTGAGGCCACAAAACAGTGCTAGAAAATCATACTCCTCCACTTACAACATACATACTGCACTAATTAAAGTCGTAAAGTAACTGATTGTCTTGTGAGTAAGCAGGATATATTTAATATCTCCATTCATTCACTAAAGAATTACAAGTATCAACATAACCCTTGTAACAGATGACTCATGCAATTTTCATAAACGAAAGTGCCATACAAACTTAGTGATTGCTTGAGCTGGTATTAATTCATCACCAGATTTGGAGTGAAACAGATAATGACGTTCCTATATTACTCTCTTATGAAAAGCATAGAGATGTCTAAGCTTTGAATATTTAAGTGATGTATTAGCAACTGAACATTTGTTTAATCTCCAGCACTGGACACAAATGCTGTCACAGGATACAGAAAAAGTGCATTAGTTTTCCTTTTTCTTTTTCAGACATTCAGTATTTAACAGAAGCAGATACAGTGGAATGATTGCAGTGAGAGGGTCACGGGCAGTGGCCTCAAGAAGCTAACTACTTTTACATTATGTTGACATTTTAACTTTCACAAAAGTACTGTGTTATTTAACATTAAGGTCCTTTACTCTCATCAATTATGGAGGCTCCCTAGCACCTCTTCTTTACTACTTTTATTTCTCCCTATGACATTTTCTCTAGTATGCTACTTATGCAATCAATGTTGGTATTGATAAGTACAGTAGCATAGAGATAATACTGGGGTGTAATATTCAAGATAAGTGAGAAAGCAAAAGGTGCTAGAAAGCTCCTAAACCAGTGAGGATTCAGTCCCGTATCACTTACCTGATGCACATTACACAATGTAAATGTTCCTAAGCTTCCACTGATCTCGGCCAACATCTGTTTAAATCAATATGACCTTTTTTCTACATCTGGCAAATCAAAGTCAGCAGATACAGAAAGCATGATGCTACTGATTAATGACAAGTATTCTTACTTGAACTCAAAAACTTCAATATGAAGTTAGAGATCTAGGCTTCGCAGTGATAGTGATTATTATATACAAAAATTATTAATGCTGTCTATGTTGCATGGAATTGGTTGCTATGACGAATTTCATTAAGGGATTCCACTATGCTCAACTCAAAACTACAGTAATTAGTTGGATGGGGCACAGTTTATCACCAGGTTCCACAACTTTGCAGGGGCGGGTCCAGGAATATTTTTTGAGGTGTTGCCCATAGCCACTTTGAAATATTATGAGGGTTTGGCCCTTACTTTCTTTCATCCAAGAATATTTATATCGTATTTGTATGGGAGAAATAAACATAATGCCAGTGAAAACCTTTATATCTGGAGTACTGGATACTAATCCCTGGGGTGTTGCCCAGGCAGCATGGGTAACACCCCTGGATCCGCCCATGACTCAACAAGTGTGAGGAACAGTATCATGTGCAACACTAGCCCAGGCAAAGGTGACCGTGGGTCGTCAATTACATGCATGTAGTTGGTTACTCGTGTATAAGTTAGTTCAAGTGTCATATTAAAAATAAAAGAACCAGATAGCGAAAAAAAAGTTTTGTATACCTGAAATAACTAAGTTCAAAGAAATGCTCTCATAACCTCCAAAAAATCACATCAGGTGAAAAAAAGTTCCTAATGTTAGCTGTCCGATTCTTTTATACCATTACTGCCATCAGGGTCCAAACCCACTGGAAAAACCTAACCAAAATAAATATGTCTGAAAGGTGAACCTCCAAAGTTCTAGAAAAAGAGAGCATTTCTACACTGAGATAATGTTGTGTCCATATTAAATATCAGTATTAGCTTAATCTACATCCATTGGTTCGGATGGCTTGTCTGTTGTCTGCTCCTGCTGGTCATCTACTTTAGGTCCATTGGTTTGCCCTCCCTCTTTCTGTTCTTCTCCTTCCTTCTCAGCTGGTGGCGGCTCCTCAACCTGTAATTTGTTTGGGTCTACAGGTTTCCATCACTTAATGATAGCTCGCATAAGTGATTCTAAATTTATGACATCTCCCCAAGTTTAAGTTTTTGTTTTAATGAGACCTTGGAGAAGAAAAAATTGAAATTAGAAGTGGGAATACTTTGAACAGAGAATTCTGCACTCGAACTATTTCTGCACGTTATTTACCAGAACACTACAATTATTACCACTAATCATTATAGGATTTGGAGGTGGAAATCTGTATGTGGTGGCACCAATACAACCAGGAGTGTCTATTATCACGCAGCTTCAGTACTCGCTGTGAAAACATCCCATACTCCTCCCCCATTCCCCAAAGGATGATGGATTGTAAGAAAAGGGCAACTTCAACCTGCAATTCACCAGATTCACATTTCAGATGAGCCTTGGGTCACAACAACCACTGACAGTGGCAGTGATGTTGGCAGACGGATGTGGGTCATATGTATAAACTTAACCAATATTTGTATACATACTAATGAATATCTTCTTTATAAAGCTATAATATTTTTTGTTCCTTTAGCCCCTACACGCTGGGAAGCAGCATATGCCCAGGGGAAAATGGGTGGGCAGGGACCACCAGGTGACGGGAGGAGTTGCTTGTGTATTCCCGCCATTGTTTGAACCGGCCGCGATTTATCTCGACACCATAGGGTTGGGAGAGACTCCCGCCACCTCAAGCCAGTGTACCCCAGCCTTCTCTGTGACTCTGCTGGGTGTAGAACGATAATTTCTGAAACTTCTCGTCTGATTCTGTTCCCACCTCACGCGGACCCATTGCCTCATCCACCCCTGCCAAGCCTCTTTCCAAGGATACTAAGAAAGGGCTCAGTGATAGTGCAATGGGGTGTCCCTTGGATGCCACCATGTCTAGTTTATTTAGTAGTGGAGAAGATATCACACTGCCAGCAAAGTCAAAGTCAGGACTGTGTGCACACGCATGAATACATCCTTCTTTGAGTGCCAAAATTACTCATGTAAATGTCTTTACTCATCAATGTGACCATCTGCAGACCTGGAGATGCTTTTATTCACAAGAAGAGTTGATGAGTAATATGGTCTTTAATTTACTTCCTTAACAGCTATACTTTCCCAGATATGAAGGTTTGAAAACAGGCTCTTGTGGGAAATAGGCCTGTAATAAGAGGGCGGCCGCACCAAAATAATGCCGGAATGTAGGGGTTAAACACACTCGTTTTGTTTCTGAAGGCTCCAACATGCTTGCATGTGTTGGCCTTGGTCACCTAATGGCAGCTCTCCATGCTGCTCGATCTCTGGCAGCTTCCCTATTCAGTCCCTTATTCCTGAGGTCACTCAATGACCTCATCCCAAGTCTTTTTCAGTCTACCTCTTGCAACCCTACTCCCAACATTAACAATTCTCACTTTCTGCACTCAGTTATCATCCCCCATCCTCTCCACACGTCCATCATGCAATCCTACGTTGCCCCATGAGAAGCGTAGGAGCCTGGGGCTAGGCAAGTTGGTCCTTACATTTAAGATGAGAGTGACCAGCCTCACTCATCGCTGAGTGGCATTACGTGAGCAATAAACCCCAACCGTCCCTCAGATATAAACATTCACCGGCTCAATCCGACTGGAGTGTCATAATTACCCACTAAACCACTAGGCGCCATAATTTGGTTACATGATTACCACCCAGCGTAGTAAATGATTGCCAGGTGTACAGGAAACCATTTGGTTTGTCACTCAGCGCAGAGTCACCCAAAGGCAGAAGGAAGAGGAAAGAATGAAGGAAAGATACACAGAAGAAGAGTGTAAAGTCACCTGTAGGCAGAAGGACGAGGAAAGAAAGAAGTAAAGAACGACAAAAGAGGAAGGAAGGAGGAAAGGAAAGGTCAGACACCCGAGAGCAGCACTACATCGAGTGAGTGGACCATCTCAAACTACCTCTCCTCATCACAACACCAATACACTCCAGCCCCATCCTACCCCTCAACTCTTCCACTGTAAACCTAGCCCACCCAGGCCTCACACTCAGAGATGCACCACACATCCACTTAATCATTGTCATTCCTGTATGTTTGGGCCTGTGAATATCCTCCTCTTCCACTGACCAGGCCTCACTACCATACAGCATTACACTCCTAACACATGCTGCATACAAAGATCCCTCAGCATGGAGGGAGAGCCCTCTCAATGTCTGGAGAGGCAACAGCTCCCTGAACTACTTCCAACCACTCCTCACTGTAGCCAAAGAGCGAGCTCCAGTCCCATCTCCAGTGAATGACATGTCTCCCAAATAACAAAACTCTTCCAAACACTCAAGGGACTCACCAGCAAGTTCAATCCTTTCACGCCTGACAATCTCCACCCACTCTCCCTGACACACTCCACGCATGAAATCAGTATTATCTCGCAGTCTACCTCTACCATTTTTATTTAGGGATGCGTGTATGCTCTTGCTGCTGCCTGATTGTTACATACATCTTGATAAGACCTTTTACAATGAAGAGGTTTATTAAGGATATATCTAACCTCTCCAGTTTTAGATTTAAACATGCTAAATAAAGTCACTCGTAGATGGCAGGAATAAAATGAAAAAGATTGCTCTGGGCTTGGTGATTTAACGATGATAGATTTTCCCGTAATTATAATCGTCCCTGAACTCACCTTGGGTTTAGGCTTTGGCCTAGTGATGATCGGGTTGACTAGTGCCTCAAAGGTGGACTTCTCTGAGCGAACCTGTGAAGCAGTGACAGGGAGATCGTCGTGCAGGGCAGTGAACGAAAGCTGACCCAACTGCCTGTCTACCCACTCCTGACGCTCACTAATTGCCTTCTCAACCTGGTTAAGTGGATACAGGGAACATATTATATTTTGAAGAAAAGATACACCTATCATATTACATTCTGAAAAATGGATACATCAAATACATTAAGTTACCTTGTGGTTACAGTAAAGAGGCAGAATGCAGATGCTTCACTGACATAAATAATTAGGTGTCAGATGTTTTTCTCTTATTGTACAGCTGTCCTAAATATGTTAACACACCATCATCAAACATTTTCCTGTCCTTTACCCATTCCTGACATTCAACAACTGCCTTCTATATCTATCACACAGATACAGTAAACATGACATACTGAAGATGATCCACACAAATCTACCTTTCACCAAAATGCCTTCTCAACCTGGAGAGGCACATTGAACATGAAACAATCTGAAGGGGTATCAAGACTACAGCAGAAGTGGAATTTCACACTTCACTGGCAATCTTAACCAAACGATCAGGTAAGTGATGAAGATTTTTATCATACAATCGAACTTGAGTACTTTCCCCGTTATGAGACAGTTCTCTAATGCAAGCAGGGAGACAGCAAGGGTGGTCTTTTGTCATGTCTGTGTGGGGAGGTTGGGGTTCACTTCCTCTCAATAATGCCACTAAGGGTCAGCTACTGGGGCAATGCTGAACTTGATGATGGATGCCACCTGAATCCCCCCCCCCCAAATAAAAAGGAAGCCTACTTCAAATTACCAGTACTTGGAAGATAATGTACATATATTATAATTACTATATGATGGATACATTAAGTTCCTGTATGTTGAAATCTGCATATTTAGCAATGAACTTGTTTACTTATCAAGGCATACTTAACCCCTCCAATCTAATGGCATGTTCTGTATTATTCTTGCAGCTTTGTATTTGCCTTAGGATACGCTTTTCAAACTGGATGGGTTGGAAATATCTTCCATTAACTATCACATGTCTAGAGGGTCCCTTTTAACTGAGTAACAGCACTTGATAGCAGCAAGAATAACAAAGACATAACACCATCAGGTTGAAGGTGTCGGTAATGACTGGACAAATCTAGATTTGACCAGTCAGCAAGCAAGATTACCCTCCACACAGGAGCTGGAGGTGGATACCTTCAAACAATGGAACTGGTATAACTAGGCACTCTTATGTAAATGCCATTCAACTTGCTCCTTTTCCCCACAAATGAAGATAGTGGACTGCATGACAGACAACTTCAGCCTGCAGTCCACTGGGTTCACATGCAGATGAGCCAGGGGTCACACCTACTACCATCATCATCCAGACATACCTTCTCAATCTGGGCACTCTCTAGATGGGCGTATTTCTCATCCCCTTGGCGATACAAATCTACTGCCTTGCGTGCCAGCTGAACCGAACTGGACAGACTCTCAAAAGCTCCGGGTAACTCCTCGCGCTCCCTTTTCCGTGTCTTGATAGGCTCACCATGTTTCTAATTGGGAAAAATGAGAATTGATATTTATAAGGGACAGCATGCCCATGCGTGCATGCACACACGCACACATTCACACACTGCACAAAACCATAAGTTCCTGGGCGGGCTGTTCTGTACACAATGCTCTCCTGGCTGGGGGAGGCCTCACTTATGGGAGTTTTTTTTTTTCCCCCCCCCATTTAAAATTCATTTTTCTTGGCTTTGTGATCCAATATGTAACAAAAATGCACAGAGAGGTTAAAGACAAAGTATAGTTACCTTGAGTTCGGCCAGCTTATCAATGTATACTTGTTTGTTGCAGTCCTCGCCCTCCTCATACAGCCAATTCTCTGTATCCTCCAGGAGACGGCTTAGAGTTTCTCGGGTAGCGTCACTCACATACTTCTCAAGATCATCGTAAATTCGACTCCGCACATCATACACATACTCTTCTACAGCATTCTAAAAAACACACAGCAAGAATAAACCATGTCGTACCTTACAGTGTTAAAGAAACAAGTGCTACACAACCCTGAAAAAATAAAAAAACTATAATACTGCTCAGAAGCCAACCTTAGCATTGACAGTTTAATTCTCAAATGCTATAAAAGTTCAAATAAAATATGGTAACAGTGAAAGAATCCTGGTAATCCAAATCCAACCTTGGCACTGACTGGCTCATTCTCCAGCTTGTTGGCAAATTAGAAGTTCTATGAAAACCCAAAATAAGAAAAAATACCACTGAAAAATATTTGCAATCAGAAACCAACCTTAGCATTGATCCTTTCATTCTCAAGCTTGTCAGCCTGAACCATCTGCGCTTCACGCTCCACCACTGAATTAAGCTGGGTGACTGTGAGGGACTTCACCACTTCTTGTATAGGTAGATCTATGGTCCTGAGGCACTTCTTTCCACCACCACTTTTCTTTTCACCCCCCTCATTCTGCAAAATGAAGCAGTAAACCCTTGTTATTCATTACCATCATCCCAACCTTTTTTCCCCTGAGGATGGTGTGAGGTAGGGTACTCAGAGCAAGAAAAAACCTAAACAAGGCCAAGTTCTCATTCACTTACTATTAAATCCCTGAGATCCTGACTCCACATCACAAGTATAACCATACAATCTTATGTGCTTTAAATTACCTAGTGTCATGCTGTTTTATATTACAAGTCTAGTCATGGGTTTGTCAGTGTAGCACGTAATTCATCTCACCAACTCAATTCATCATCATTATCCATATCCTACTTTTTCACACACATTTATTGTATCCATCCACCTCCAAACTTACATGCACCCTTTTCACCATCCTACCTACATCCATTCTCTCCATTTGACCACACCATGTAGGCTCAGTTTCTTTTACCCAAAACATATTCATACCAATTAGTTTTTCTTGCCACACCTGTAATGTATAAACATCCTGAAGGAGCAAAGTTAAAAATAACTTCCACCTTGCCCTCCCAATCACAACCTATTTTCAGTCCAACAGTGATGCCATCTACCCTTACACCACCATTATATCTCATTTGTCGGTCTGTCTCTCCAATAACTCTGGAGACATGGTCATAATTTCTCATATTCAAATATGGCTCAAAGTAAGTGACTTTCATATCGAACTGTATTGTTTATAAATGCTCCACCATGCCTACATGTGTCGGTCTTGGTCACCTAATGGCCATTCTCCACACTTTAAACTCATTATCTATCTATCTATTGCCCGAAGCCTCAATCCTGTAAGGGGTGGCCACAAACATATTGCCTCCATGTCACCCTGTCCAATGCCATTTCACTGCCTTGCTCCCAGTTCACACCCAATCTCTCTCATATACCTCTCCACTCCATCCCTTCATCTCATCTTGGGCTTCCCTTCCCTCTCCCCTCCTCCACCTCACTCGCATACACTCTCCTCATTAGTCTCTCACTCTCCATCCTCTCCACGTGGCCAAACCACATCAATGTACTTCTCTTAATGCTTTCTGTCACATCCACAATCACACCACAATACTCCTTCACTCCTAATTTGTCAGTCTTTCTCTCTCCATATAACTCCACATGCTCCTCTCAAATAACTAATTTCCAATGCTTAGCAGCCGTGGCTCAGTGGGTTAGAGCGCTCCGCTCTGGCCGCAGGGTCGGAGGATCGAATCCACCCAAGGGTCATTGGTAGACATCAGGCAGGGCATCCGGTCATAAAATGCTACACGCTCAATCCCCCCCCCCCAAAAAAAAGGCCGATGCATGCAAGCATGTTGCAGCCTTCAAAAACTAAACGAAAACGAAACGTCCTTCCAACATGGTCCAAGTCTCAATTCCATACGTTAGAGTTGGTATCACAATATTGTCAAGCTGCGACTTTTTTACTTCCATGCTCACTTCCCTGTTCCTTACCACAGCTCTCAAAGAACCAGTAACCTTTCTTCTCTGTTGTATCCTTTCAAGCAGTTCACCCTCTAAACTTCCAACTTTACTCATCACACTACCCAAGTACTTAAACATGCACACACATTTTCCATTTCCTCCTCATCCACCCTCACTGAACATTCAGTGACTTCTCTCAAAGAGAGATTCAGTACACAAGAACCAATGGGCAATGTAAATGAAAGTATAAAGTCTGCCAACCATTAGAGATGCATAAAATTAGCTTGTTAAAGATTCCCACTGCACATCAAAAGACTGCATGCACTGGCTACATTTAATTTAAGCTTATTGCATATTATTTAATGAAATGTACACGTAAAACAATTCAAATCATGTGGACTCGTTAGTTTTAGTTTTGCAGATTCTCTTTCTCCACACTTAAATACTAACAAGTCTGTTTAAATTTTACAAGGTACATAGTTTTAGTTCATACTTTGTATAATACCTGGTCAATTTTATCTGTAAAAAACACAAACTCAGTCCCATCTTCTGCTAATATTACTAAATAAATTTTAAATCATTAAGTAATACTAGTTTGGTCCACACCATTTCTCGAATTTATATAAGCAGGTCAGTTTAAATCTACAAGTTACACAAATTTAATCTACACTGTACCTCTAACATTAACTTTTAAATCTACAAGGTACACAAAATTACCTTAGGTGGTGATGAAGTCTCTGAGGCCTTTTCAGTCTCCATTTTCTACAAGCCAAAGAATAAGGTATATACTGGTTAAATGAAGCAAGCATTACCTTAAGAGTAGCAACCTTGCATCTGTTTAATATGGCAATATCAAGAAGGACTGCTAGGTTGAATTCTGGTTCAAAGTAGCCCAACAGCATATCTCTAACATACACAACTTGCTAGACTATTAAAGCACTAGATAATATAATGCTTACATTATAGGACTTGTACATTTCTAATAGAAATACAGTTGGTAAATCGATCAGAGCACCAAGAGCAATAAGATGTTACAAGAAGACTGTACAGAGGGTATTAATATAATTAATTATACAGAAGTACAAAACAGCCACAATAAAGCAGTATGTAGGCAAAGACTGTGTTCCCAAGATTCTGCAGGTCAATTACAGATGATTAGGCAATGGAAACTAGGAAATGTAAACACTTAGAAAACTAAAATTACATTGCCAGAGAAAAAGCTCCCACAATTTTTCAGGTTAACTGATTACAGATGATGAAACTATGAAAATTGGGCAATGTAATCTAATTAGAAAACTCCAGTATATGTAAAATGTACATTAATCCTTTTAGCATGACATTTTTGATTATACTTAGGCCACTACCAATTATGTTCTGTTTATGTTTTTTAAACAGGAGGAGGCAGATGCAGCCTTTATAAACACCGTCAGTATGAAGTCATTCTTAATTTGAATATGATAGTCTACACACTGCAAGAATAAAGATTTAATTCTCAAGCTGAAGGGGTCACAACAACACACAAAATAGCTACATTCTGGTATACCAGGATAGAAGAATCCTCAGAGCCATCAGAACTTAATGAAAGATTATTAAAAACAAACAGTGGTAATATGACTGACCCATGCTACATGGAAAATGGATATCAAACCAAAAATTCAGATGGTGAGATACTTAGCAAGTCTCTGAGACACAGGGTAATGTTGAAGAACAAAGTGTGTGTGAAACGCAAAGAAAGTGGATCAGCAGGATCATTCAGTCAAGAAAGTGTGTATGTGTGTGTGTAAAGATAATACAGTCTGATGTGACTTTCATGGCCATCCCCCATTGGAAGGTTCCCTGTATGGAGCAAGGCATTAAAGATGATAATGCAGTAATGAAAATAAGATAACCGGCAATCCTTCCTCAAAACAGTTTTCATTTTCAGAACTTAACATTCCAAAGTGATGAAACAAATTTTATAGCTTTACCTAAAACTTCATATCATTAACTATGACCACTGCCCTCCTGGTGGCAAAAGACACCTTCAAAGCAATGACAATATGACTGCTTTTACAACTAAACATCCCACAACTCCCTATTCCCAAAAAGAACAGTGGACTGCAGAAGGGCAACTTCAGCCTACATCCCCTGAGTTCATGATCAGATGAACCCTGGGCCACAACTGTACTCTCAGTAACTCGTACATTATTACCACTAACAATCGAAACATTATGACAAACCTGGGATCAATTTCCTGTCATCAGCCAGATCTGTTCTTGCATGATGACCAAGAAGCATTAGGTGATTCTGCACGTTCCTTGTTTTTCTAACAAAATTCTTAGATACAAAAATAGCAATTATCCCAAGTTATTCTGTAACATTCACTCCTGATCACTACACTTTAACCTGATGTAGCAATATAAGAAGGTGGCTGTGCTACCCTGTAACACAAATATTCCTCAACTCCCTCCCTATCCCTCATAAGGGAGATGGTGGACTGCTGGGAAAAGAAAACGTCACCCTGCAGTCCAGCGGGTTCATGTCCATAAGCCTAAGGCTACAACAACAAGACCTTACACTCCCCCCTTACCTCCTGAGAGCCTTCGTCTCCTGGTGGTGTGGTCTGCTGGTTAGGGTCAGGCATCGTCTCTTGGTCATTTGTGGAAGCATCAGCACCAGACTATAAGACAGTTATGACAGAATTAGAGCTGATTGTATGACCAGTATCCAAGAGTCAATAGTTACTCAAATACACAAATTGTAAACACACAATTCATATCAATTAACAGCTGGTGGTAATAAATACCCAATATCTAATGCATTCACAGCAGACAGAACAAGACCACAGGCTATAAGCTGGAAACAAGATGCTTACTGGAGGTCAACATCCATCAGTTTTACTTAGAACAATATGAACTGAGAATTTAATACCAGGTATTTACAGAATGGTAACATCACAAAAGTTCAGTGTTTGGTTTCTATTATATGGAGAGAGAGAGAGAGAGAGAGAGAGAGAAAAAAAGTTACTGCTAGCACACTTGTGTCACATGTAAACAGAATGTGCTGTGTGTCTGTAGATACATAAGATCATTTATGGAAGCAGTAAAGTAATAGCCCGGACTGGTTGAAACAGAAGAGTACTTTCAAGAGATAACTCAGCAGCTACTGAAGACTGACACCACTATACACGTGACTAAATCAGCAAATATATATACAGTATACTGGTGTGTGACCAAGAATGAGACAGATTATAGGATGGGATAAAAATGTATATGAGGAGGAGGGGGGTGTAGGTTGGAGGAAGGGCAGCCTGATGGTGGACGACAGAGTGAAATGGAGGCAGTTCATTTGTGGCCAGCCACTCCTACCAGGACTGAGGCATCTGACTATGGACAGATCGATATTTCACAAACACTGACATTTTTTACTGCTAATCTGACAGTTAATAACATGATTTAAGCTCACTGATCAATGTATTACAAAGTTCTTTCACAGTTATACTAATAAGTTAGTGTGATTTCTGCTTTTTGACCATGAAGAAAGGTTGAGTGAATAAAGGTGTCAGAATAAAGCACTGTTCTGAAATCTTTAGTTACAGAAAAAGCTCGAGCTTTTAACATACCACGAGTTTCAAGTACCCATTCCAAATACACGTTTATTTGTGAGTCACAAATATGTTAATTTTAAAGGCTCTACTGTAACTGCTAAACTCGAATACAAATCGCAATAAGCAATTCAATGACAGCTTAACTTAGAGGAACCTGAACTTAAGCTAGTAAAGAAAAGAAGTTCCAAGAAGCAGTAGCTTATTCAGAAAACGACAAAATGAAACTGAATTAAGCCAAACACTGGCATTCATTATCAAAAATTACTTAAAATCATTACATGTACTGGGTCACCTCAAAATTTTGTGACAGACAATTTTTAGTAGTCATCAAGGGTCGCTGCATTTTTTTTTTATAGTGATAATTTTGAGTCATCACCATCACCAGTAGTGATAAACTGCAGTTTTGCAAGAAATTCCCATCCCTCTAATTATCCTCTGGCCCACTCACCTTCCCTTTCCCTCTCTTCTTCCTGCTCACCTTCTCCGGCTTGTCCTCAGTCTCCATGGTGTCTGGTGTTTCCTCCACAGTCTCTTTTTTCTCCGTTAGTGTAGCTGAAGCAATGGTGAACAGCCCATGAATGTTGACTCGCACCTTTACCTTCACCTGTCACAAATACCAAGCATTACATGGATGCACAACGGTAGGGAAAGAGATGGTTCATTACTCCTCCCCATGGTACTGGAGAAGGATGCCTTCATGTGGTGGCATTAATCTGCCCAACTGCACATCCCTCAACTCCCTCTGTTCTCTGAAAAGAGGTTGGTGGACTGCAGGTGATGGGCAACTTCAGTCATCAGTCCCCTATATTTAAGTCCAGATGATCGTGCAGCAATAACAAGAGCAACAATTCCACTGGGTGGTAGGTGGGGATGCCCATCATTCACTCACTCAGTGTAGAGCTATCTATAGATGATTACACTGAGTGACAAGCCCAACAGTTTCCTGTAACCCAAGAAACCATTTACAATGCTATAGCAACCATATAACAAAAGACGTGATTTGGAGCCTATTATGGAACAATGCAACATCAATCCAGGAAACCAACTCCACTCTCTTCCCCAGACCTCACTGTGGTGAGATGCAGTCCAACAGGAGAGAACATCAGTTCACTGTATGGGTTGGCTTTCCAGGGGCAATTGCTTTCTTGCAGTTCATGGGCCTACCCAGCCAGACAGACCAGGGGTACTCTACTACTGCTCAGATGGATAATATTGATTAGACGATAGTAATATTTTAATGACCCATTTCACACAAACTTCATGCACCTACATTCAGTGCATACCTCTGATGCCTCAACTTGGCACATGATTTAAAAGATATAAAGTACTATGAAATATAAGGCTACACTTGCACACAACACATTTTCCATACTAACCTTCTGACTCTCCCCCTCAGGGCTGGGTGTAACATTATCAATAGTGTAGTGTCCAATGATAGGATCTGGGAAAGGTGAAGGAGCAGCATACTGAGCCTGAAGTGTAAAGGGCTCACGTCGGAAGAACGTCAGCATCTTGGAGAAAGGAATCTGTTCAAAGAGATAGTTATAGGATAAAAATATGACAAGAGATGCAAACCATTTCTAACACAATACATATCAAACATGAATTCCCTGTGTATAATGTTTTAGGTATAATTCAGCACCTGCAAGATAAGGCAGATCTTAGGATTTCCAATCATATTAACTTTACAATTTGTGAGTATAAGAAAAGAATTACCAATTATTAGGGGGGAACATGCATCAGGCACAAAAATGTTAGTAGAAGCAACTGGTTTATGTGAAAGAATGAGACTTTTCTCTCGTTCCTGGAGTTCTTACACCCATTTGACTATGTTCCCGTTTGCATTCCAAGTTGACATACCTGATGATTCTTTGGGAAGACCTCCATGTCACCCTCTTGACCAGACTCATCTTGCCATACAAGGCGGATGTTGTATGGTTGCACGTCAGACACGGAGAACTCGCGCACCTTAAACAAAATAAGTCAACATCAGTCTTTATATGGAAATGGCAACAGCCAATCTATTATTACTCCATTTAAGAATAAGGAACCCAGCTAGACCATACTCTCAAAAAATTATAAGACAGACTCTGACAAAACTACCAAGCAGTGACCAAGCATGGGACTTTATTCTGTGCACTGATCTGGTACATTATCCCATTGCCATCGTACAGTTTAGTTGCCTTGTATACTAGTCAAATGGGGCCTACATCCAGGAGGTGGCTGGGAGTAACAGCTTCATCCATCCATCCATCATCCAATCCTACGTTGCCCCATGAGGGGCGTAGGAGCCCGGGGCTAAGCACGTTGGTCCTGACATTTAAGATGAGAGTGACCAGCCTCACTCATCCCTGAATGGCATTACATAAGCAATAAACCCCAACCACCCCTTGGATATAAACCTTCACCGGCTCAATCCGATTGGAGTGCCGTAATTGCCCACTAAACCACCAGGCGACAAAATCTGGTTATATGGCTACCACCCACTGTAGTAAATGGTTTCCTGGTGTACAGGAAACCATTTGGCTCGTCACTCAGTGTAGTCACCCACAGGCAGAAGGCTTATGGTATGTAATACTACTCTGGAAAGAGCATCTGGTTACTCTTGCCTTCACTATCTGAAATAAGCAGCCTAGCCCCAGGACCCTACACTCCTGATGAGGCAACACTGGACTGAATGATGGATGGATGGATTTTAATTCAATGTACACATTTCATATTAATGTACTGTACTAGGTGCCATCAAGAGTTTTTATGGTAGTGAGGCTGTGTAAGGGTTAATGGGCATCTAAGTGAATGGTTCATGATCGGTGTGGATGTGCGACAAGGTTGTGTGGTGTCCCCAAGGGTGTTCAATATATATATGGATGGGGTGATGAGAGAAGTAAAAACACAAATAATGGAGAGAGGGATGGTGTTGGAAATGAATGGTGATGGATGGAATATCTCAAATTTGTTGTATGCTGATGATGCAGTACTACTTACAAATACCAGACAAGAACTTGGTATACTAGTGCAGAGTTTTGCTGATGTCTGAGCATTGTGCCTTGAGAATGAATGTAGAAAAAAGTAAAGTGATGGTTATTAAGAGAGAAGGTGCCTCCCAGTGCAATGTTACAGTGAATGGAGAGAGACTGGAACTGGTGAGAGAGCTCAAATACCTGGGTACAGTGATAGAAAAGAGGAAAAATGTGCAAAAGAAGTGGAAAGCAGAGTGACACATGGAAGAAAAGTAGCTGGTGCAATGAAGACCTCGATAAGAAAGAGGCTTGAGTGTTGCAGCTGCACAAGGCGTACATGAAGTATTAGTGCCAACTTAACATATGGATGTGAGACTATGGTGTGGCATGAAAATGAAAAGTCAAGAATGAGAACAGTGGAGATGGGACTGCTGAGGAATGTATGTGGAGTACAGAGAGTGGATAGGATACGAAATTAAGCGATTCGTGAAAGATGCTGAGTGAGGAAGTCTGTGGACACCAGAATCGCAGACAGTGTACTGAGATGGTATCACCATGAGGAAAGAATGGATAACAACAGTGGTGAGAAAGGTATATCTGACTGAATTTGAAGGAGGGAGGAAGAGAGGTAAGCCAAGGAGATGGCAGCGGGATATAGTGGATGAGTGTATGGCGGAGAAAGGTCTGGAAGTCAGTGAGGCCAGGGGACTGACAAGAGATCGAGCTGGCTGGATGAATATTGTGAGGAGATGCACATGATCAGGGATTTAGCACCCCCTTTTAACGTGACAGTGTCCGGATTGACTCTATCGGATACGTTTATGTGAAGCTACAGAACATGGTGAATGTTTCTGGCGCATCAGATACAGCCAGGATTCTGGGGGCTTTAATGGTGAGCAAATGGAAGAGTGGCCCATTGGATTGGGCAAATTTGAGCTGTCTGGACACTGCTACTCCTCACCCTGCCCTAAGGTAGGAAAGGAGGTCCAGATGATGATGATGATGATGATATGAATATTAATTCTGTAGTGTCCTATACTGTAGATATTTTTATACATTCTAACATCAGCTACGAGTACTTGTGCTTCAGGGAAGGGCAAGATATTCAAAGCTGTCTCTGGCTACTTTAACCAGATGATCTGAGAATTTTTATTGTGTTACAATGAGGGACTGTGTTGTTCTAGTGAAGTGCATGCAGTGAGTATGTGTGTTGTGTATGAGGATCTGAATTACATTGAGGGCAGATTAGATTGTTAGCAAGCTGCATTCTGCATTGGTATTGTAGCAAGGAAGGCAATGGCAATACCTTGAAGGCTGGTGACAGCATGGCACACTGTAAAGCGCAGCCACGTGCCACAGCTTCATCCTGGTTTAGTGTGGTGGAGGGGGACTTGTGGAACACCTTCTCAATCAAGTGTTTTATTGCAGGGATGCGCGTTGAACCACCGATGATTTCCACCGCAGCAATGTCGTCAAGCTTCAGGTGAGAGTCAGCCAGGCAGCTCTGCAGAGTCTTCTCCACACGGTTCAGCAAACCTGCAGCTAGCTCCTCAAATGTCACTCTGGCCACATCAGGTATATAATAAGTATTTTACAGACTAAATTCAAACTGATTCTACTTGTGTTAAATCTTGCCTCAAGTATACTATCTATCTATAGCCTGACGCCCTAATCCCGCAAAGGGTGGCCGCAGACAAAACCCCTCCAAGTCGCTCTGTCACCCACCATTTGCCTACCCTCCCCCCAACTCACTCCTCTCTCCCTCATATACCTCTCAACTCCATCCCTCTAAGTATACTGTACTTAAAAATCCCACATGGTCCTGCCATACATACCAGATATACAGTAAGCCCTCATCTTTCATGATATTCAACTCTACCAGCTTTGCTTTTTTGAGGGGAATCCTTCTTTCCTTCCTTCTGTCTATGGGTGACTCTACACTGAGTGACATACTAAACAGTTTCCTGTACACCAGGAAACCATTTACAATGCTGGGTGGTAACTATATAACCAACTTATGGCACCTGGTGGTTTAATGGGTTTAATTAATTAAGGTGCTCGAATTGGATTATACAAGTGCAGGTTTATATCCAAGGGGTAGTTGAGGTGTACTGTTCAGGTAATGCCTCTCAGGGATGAGTGAGGCTGGCCACTCTGATCTTAATGTCAAGACCAACTTATCTGGCCCTGGCCTCCTACGCTCCTCGTGGGGCAACACAGGATTTGATGATGATGATGACGAAGTAAACCATCACAATATAAACTTAAGGAGTATTTTAGGATTGTGACTGTGGGAACCTCCATTGAAGGGTTTCATTACAGTGGAAATTTTTCACCATGAGTGTCCATGTACAATAACTGCTATGAAAAATGAGGGCTTATTGTAGCTGACTTAAATGATTTTGCGGTGTAAAGGGATTAATGTATGTATGCATAAATTATCTCTAAAATACATAAATAATCCAGCTTACCTGTTACACTTGCCACTAACATCCTTATCATCCATAAAGCACTCAATATTGACAGGTAAATCTGTTGAATTGGCAGACATTTGCTTTTTGAGTTTCTCCACCTCTGTACAAAGACGCACCCATGCCCGAGGATTGGATGTTGCATCTATCTGTCAACCAAAAGAATCATCAACATCCTGACCCTTTTTTTCCCTTGAGACCTATGCTAAAGTGTGTTTGTTCAAACTTGAAGATCCCTAACCCCTTTCAGCTCAGCTGATGGCCAAACCAGGACACTGTGTCAAAGCTATCATGATTAAGATAATGGCTAAGAATAAAGAACTTCTTATTTTATTCCAGTTTATGACCAATAATTTCATACAGCCCACTGAAATACACACCTGGCAAAAGTGCAATTATTACTGCATTATGTGAACTGGTACTTATGGCTTATACTGATGGATCATAATACCCAATTCTTGTGATTCAAACCTTATCCACATATCACCACTACCATCCTAACCTCTTTTTTCTTTTAATTTATGTATGACACTGGGTGAACTAATCAAAAGCATGCTCAGTGAAATGGATCACATGCTCTTTCACTCATCATTCAAACCCTGAGAATCCAGACTTCACCTCATAATGCTCAAAGGCATAATCATCCATTTTTTTTTTTAATAAACATTCTTCACATCATCTATCAGTCAATATACAAAATACTAAAACGAAAAATTTACCTTGTACCTAGTCTTGAAGTCACTCGCAAAGTAACAAGCCAATAGGCGATCAAAATCTCGGCCACCTAGGTTAGGGTCAGCAGAGGTGGCCAGCATCTTGAGCTTCCCTTTGTTGAATGCTGCTGCTGCTACCTGTGTTTAAAAAAAAAAAAAAAAAAAAAAAAGCTCCTTGAGAAGTACTGATTATGTACTATCAATTTAACCTTTTCCCCTATTCAGACTTGGGATGGGATGAGGTAGGGTCCACACAAAGAACATGTATGAAAATGGGACAGCTATCAAAAATCAAATTCATTTAAATATGTCTGACATACAGCAAACCAATTTAAATAAGCCTGACAATCACTCTCAGATCACTTCAGCCTCCAGAAACATGGCTCTACCTCACAGGGCAAACCATTTTAGTACAGTAAGGTCCCGGGTTACGTCAGAGTTCAGTTCCTGAGACATGACGTAAGCCGATTTTGAACGTAAGTCGAGTTTTACAGATTTTTCAACCAAACATCGCATACTATCGTTTCGTTTTTGAAGGCTCCAGCAAGCTTGCATGTGTCGGCCTTGGTCACCTAATGGCGGCTCTCCACGCTGCTCGATGTCTGGCAGCCTCCCTATTCAGTCCCTTAACCCTTAAGTCACATTTAATGACCTCGTCCCATGTCTTTCTCGGTCTACCCCTCCCAACCCCTCCCCCAATATTAACACTTCTCACTCTCTGTACCCAATTATCATCCCCCATCCTCTCCACATGTCCAAACCACCTCAGCCTACCTCTCCTCATCACAACACCAATACACTCCAGTCCCATCCTACCTCTCAACTCTTCTATCGTAAACCCAGCCCCTCCAGGCCTTGCACGCAGGGACGCAATGCACATCCACCTAATCATTGTCATTTCTGTACGTTTAAACCTGCGAATATCTTCTTCCTTTACTGCCCAGGTCTCACTACCATACAGCATCACACTCCTAACACATGCTGCATACAAAGACCCCTTAGCACATAAGGAAAGTCCTCTCAATGTCAGGAGAGGCAACAGCTCCCTGAACTTCTTCCAACCACTTCTCACTCTAGCAAATGAGCTAACTCCAGCCCCACCTCCGGCACATAACATGTCTCTCAAATAACAAAACTCCTCCACACACTCAAGAGACTCACCTGCAAGTTCAACCCTCTCACGCCTAACAATCTCTGCTTGCTCTCCCCGACACACTGCACACATGAAATCAGCATTATCTCGCAGTCTACCTCTAATACCACTACATCTCTTGTGCACCCATCTATCACAAACACTGCACAAGATGGAATTACTTCCCACACCCATGTGGCAAACTGCACATGGCCACTCTCCCTCTCCTCTGATTGTACCGCCACCAACCCTAGATATCATCACTTTTGTTTTATCTGCATTTACCCTTAAGCCCTTGTGCCCCATACCATCTCTCCACTTCTTAAATCTTTCCTCAGCCTCCCCTTCATTCTCAGCAATCAACACCAAATCATCAGCATACAACATCTCCCATGGGAGTCCCTCTCTGAAGTCACGTGAGAGGGCTTCAAGCACCATGATAAACAACAAGGGACTCAAAACTGACCCCTGATGCACACCAACATTCACGGGAAACTCATCACTCAAAGCTCCATTCACCCTTACCTGAGTGTGAGCACCCACGTACATGGCCATAACCACCCTAACCAGCCACTCTTCCAACCCTAGCTTTCTCATTGCCCACTTCACCACCTCTCTAGGAACTCTGTCAAAGGCCTTTTCCAAATCAACAAAAACAAAATACAATTCCCTTTTCTTGCCAATATATTTTTCCTGAAGCTGTCGAACAATGAATATGGCATCAGTGGTCCCCCTGCCTGGCATAAACCCAAACTGCATCTCATTGATATTCACTCTTTCTCTAATCATACCTTCTAGAACTCTCTCCATTACTTTCATTATCTGATCTAAGAGCTTTATACCTCTGTAATTTCCCCTTTCCAGAGCATCACCCTTCCCTTTGTACACATTTACAATTACACTCTTCAGCCAATCATCTGGGACAACACACTCATATATAATCATATTTATCAGGTCAGTGACTAACCTCACCCCAATATCTCCTGAGGCCTTCAACATTTCGGCAGTCAACCCAGACACACCTGCCGCCTTCCCCACCCGCATCCTGCCTATTGCCTCACTCACAGTACATGTAATAATCTTATAACAGGTTTGTATAAGAAACACAGTCTTTTGAACTGATGATATTTATTGAATAAAATATAAGTTGTATTTGCTACGAGTCTTCGTCACGGTAGCTCACTCTCTGCAGTAATGGCACTTCTCATCGTCATGGCAACCGCTTCCTCACTCTCCCGTCCTTACGTGCCCACTGCCAACACACATTTTATTCCTAAATTCAAACACTTTTCATACTTCATCATACAATAAAGTTTACCGTAAAATACTGCCATAAAATATGAAATACGAACATCATTACCAGCACGATAATGTAAGCATTTCTAACATCAATTTTGATGGGTTTTTTTTTCTCACTCGATCACTGATGCTTTTTCTCCTTTCTCATTACGCTTAATAATATCGACTTTTTCACGTAATGTGCAATATATGAGTTGTACTTGCTAAGAGTCTTCATCACAGTAGCTCGCTCGCTGCATTAACGGCACTTCTCATCGTCATGGCAACCGCTTTCTCACTCTCCCGTCCTTACACACGTGCCCACTGCCAACACACGTTTTATTCCTAAATTCAAACACTTTTCATACTTCATGATACAATAAAGTTTACCATAAAATACTGCCGTAAAATATGAAATACGAACATCATTACCAGCACGACAATGTAAGCATTTCTAACATCAATTTTGATGGCTTTTTTCCCCTCACTCGATCACTGATGCTTTTTCTCCTTTCTCATTATGCTTAATAATATCGACTTTTTCATGTAATGTGATGGTCTTGCATTTCTTGGAGTCATTATGGTCACTAGGAAGCTGTCTCTTAAGCATCGTGGAATCAGGCGAAAAACAAACACAAGAACATTACAGTGCAGGTGGTAGTAGCAGCAAGACTGAGAGCGATTGCTGGTTTGCTGGTAGTCAAGCGTGACGCGGGAAAACACCAGAGACATCTTGCGGTAAACAGCAACACTTTAAAAACCGAGCTTTATGTATTTTTTCTTTATTTTCTTATATTTTAAAATCTCCGAACTGACTGTTGTAACCTCGATCTGACGTAAGTCGATACTGACGTAACCCGGGACCCTACTGTATTTTCATTTATAGATGCACTTCATATATATCAGCCAGTCAGTTACGTTTCCTCTCAAACGTCAAACCTATCATCACATGCTGTGTAGGCTATTAACCCGTACAATGCTAGTGCCGTAGATCTACGTACCCTTCAAAAACACCCGTGACATAGATGTACGTCCTGCAGCATTGAGAAGTCATTGCAAGCAACCGAAGTAAATTGGAAGGTAATAATGTATCTCACTACCTTCAGACATTTCTCCGCTACGATTACAACACTGATTTAGGAGCGAGTCTTCACAGGCTCACAGCTGCTCTGCTCTCTCAGTAACCTTGAAGATTCAGAGGTCGAGTGGCACCTACCTGACGCGATTCAACCTACTTTCTGACACTGGTGATTACTTTTATTAGCGCCATGGATCTCATTTTGACGTATTAAGCCCATTTACCCACAAAAAAATCCAAAATCGGTTCACAAGCTCACAGACATTCAGCCCTCTCAGTAACCTCGAAGATTTCAGAGGTAGAGTGGCACCAACCTTGACTTGACTCAACCAACTTTCTGGCTTTGGTGATTATTTTTATCAGTGCCAGGGATCTTACATTGATGTATTAAGCCCATTTAGCCGAAAAAACAAAATCGGCTGTCATAGACGGGTATCAGTTTTCTTTTTTGCCCAGCGTGGTACGGGTTAACGCTGAGAGACTTCATTCATCATCCAATCCTACGTTGCCCAAAAGAAGCGTAGGAGCCCAGGGCTGGGAAAGTTGGTCCTGACATTTAAGATGAGAGTGAGCAGCCTCACTCATCCCTGAGTGGCATTACATGAGCAATAAACCCCAACCACCCCTTGGATATAAACCTTCACCGGCTCAGTCTGATTGGAGCGCTGTAATTACCACACTAAACCACCAGGCACCAAACTTTGATTAATAAGGTTACCACCCAGTGTAGTAAATGGTTTCCTGGTGTACAGGAAGCCATTTGGCTTGTCACTCACTATAGAGTCGCCCACAGGCAGAAGAGGAAAGAATGACGAAAAGAAAGACAAAAAAGGAACTGTATAACCCGTAGGTAGAGGGATGAGGAAAGAATGAAGGTAAGAAAGACAGATGAGGATGGAAGGAAAGAAGGATGGAGGAGAGGAAAGGGCAGACACCCAAGAGCAGCACTATATCGAGTAAGTGGAGAGACTTTCCTTTCATAATGTATAAAGCAAACAAATATCCTGCACAAAATACAGAGCTATATTAATTCCTTTATGATGATGACTACTTTTTTCTATTGCTCTTGCCAGTTTCAGACACATTTATTTGCTGTAGGACTTTACATAAATGTGATCATGTCCCTAACTAGCTGTTTGGCACATGGCAAGCTACTGGGCTTTTGACCCCATACTCCTCTCCTGGTATACCTCCCATGGACGATCATAATTACTCACCTCTTTCCTACATTAACAACATCCAATACCTTTAAACCCTATCCACCACAACATACCTGGAGACTTGCACTGCCACAGTCCACAAACACAACATTCCTAGGTTTCTCCTCAGGTCCAGGAAGGTCTTGTTTATAAATGCCGTAAGCCAGCGCTGTTGCTGTGGTTTCATTGAACAACCTTAAAACATTGAGCCCTGAAGTGACTGCAGCATCCAGCACTGCACGTCTCTCTGCATCAGTGAAGTAGCATGGGACCTGGTGATGAGAAATAAAGACAGGAGGAATAATGATCAGTAAGTGATAAACTAAACAGTGTTTCTGTACAGTAATAACTAAACAGTGTTTGTGTACAGTAATCCCTCGATTATCTGACGTAATAGAGGCAGAAGCATGTCCGGGTAATGGCTTCATCTGGATAATGGATTTCTTCCCTGGCCCCCCTTCGTACATAACCTAACTTGGAAGCCAGTGTAATAGGCCACTACTGTACATCGTACCCACACTTGCTCCTGTTGTTTAACATTACTCTATCTGGTCGAGTAGGCCTATAAACCACAGCCAAGCAATGGACTGGTTGACAGTCAATTTTTTAAAAACCTGTGGATAGCCCAATTATCTTTTCTTATCCCACCCTGTGGTGTGGAAAATATGAAAAAAAAAAAAAAAGTTTTTTGTTTATTATAAACCTGACGATAAACATCCAGGGCATCCATCTTTGTGTGTGTGTGTGTGTGTGTGTGTGGGGGGAACTCTCTCTCTCCATCTTTGCGAAGCACCATGCGTAAGTTTGCGTGGGGTAGTGGGGGAAGCATTGTAGAGTATATATATACATACATATGTAGAGTATATATACAGTATATATATGGATGTGAAATGTTTGCAGGATGTCCGGTACAGGAGTGGATCAGCCAGAAAGATTGTTGGGAAGGATTGCTACTATAAGTTGTTTTGGCACGGGGGAACTGATGGATATAGGGGTGTGGGTGTGTTGGTTGCGGAAAAATGGGTGGAATAAGTTATGAATGTTATGAGAGTAACTGATAGGATATTAGTAGTGAAAATTTTGATCGGTAGGAAAATGACTGCAGTTATATCAGCATATGCTCCACAGGCAGGATTGGATGACACAGAGAAGGATAGATTTTGGGATGAGTTAATACGTGTAGTAGGTGGTATGGGTGATGATGAAGTAGTGGTTCTGGGAGGGGATTTAAATGGTCATGTGCGTGAAGCAGCTCAAGGTTATGAAGGAGTCCATGGGGGATGTGCATATGATGTGAGGAATGCAGAAGGGGAAACAATACTCGAGTTTGGGGAGGCTATGGACATGATTGTGTTCAACACACATTTTAGAAGAAGAATGAGTCGTTTGATTACATATGAGTCCGGGGGAAATAGCAGTCAGATTATTTTCTGGTCAGGAGGGTTGATAGGAGGTTAGTAAGGGATGTTAAAGTCATAGGAAGCGAGGAGTGTGTGCAGCAGCACAAATTATTGATTTGTGACATGGTGCTTAAAGAATGAGTGATGAGAAGGAGGACATATGTACCTAGGAGGAAATTATGGAAGCTGGGAAACCAATCAGTAAGGGATGCCTTTTACAGTGAGATGAGGAGAGTGGTGGCTGAGCAGGAAGCCATAGAGTGAGGCATTAATGAACAGTATAGAGCTCTTAAGAACAACCTCTTGAGAGTTACTGATGCAATATGCGGTTGGACAAGAGGCCCACCACGACATAAAGTAACTTGGTGGTGGGATGAGGGTGTAGAAGCCGCAGTTAAGGAGAAAAGAAGGCTTTTCCGGGAATGGAAGAAGGGTGGTAACAGGGAGGAGTACTTGGCTGCCAAGCATAGGGCTAGAAGTGAGGTATACAGGGCGAAGTCTGAGTCACAGAGACTTTTACTTGATAATCTAAATCATAGGAAAAGGGAAACTATGATTTTTAGGGTGGCAAATCAGGTGAAGAGGGATAACCGGGACATTGTAGGTGAGCAGCGTGTGAAGAATGATGAAGGAAGGGTAGTGGTGAATAGTGAGGATATTAAAGATACATGGAGAGAGCATTATAGCCGGTTGTTGAATGAGGAGTTGGGATAGGGAAGGTTTGGAGCCAGCAGATCCAGTGTTTGGCCCTTGGCCTTTGATTGNAGGCAATAGGCAGGATGCGGGTGGGGAAGGTGGCAGGTGTGTCTGGGTTGACTGCTGAAATGTTGAAGGCCTCAGGAGATACTGGGATGAGGTTAGTCACTAACCTGATAAATATGATTATATATCAGTGTGTTGTCCTAGATGATTGGCTGAAGAGTGTAACTGTAAATGTGTACAAAGGGAAAGGTGATGCCCTGGAAAGGGGAAATTACAGAGGTATAAAGCTCTTAGATCAGATAATGAAAGTAATGGAGAGAGTTCTAGAAAGTATGATTAGAGACAGAGTGAATACCGATGAGATGCAGTTTGGGTTTATGCCAGGCAGGGGGACCACTGATGCCATATTCATTGTTCGACAGGTTCAGGAAAAATATATTGGAAAGAAAAGGGAATTGTATTTTGTTTTTGTTGATTTAGAAAAGGCCTTTGACAGAGTCCCTAGAGAGGTGGTGAAGTGGGCAATGAGAAAGCTAGGGTTGGAAGAGTGGCTGGTTAGGGTAGTTATGACCATGTACGTGGGTGCTCGCACCCAGGTAAGAGTGAATTGAGTTTTGAGTGATGAGTTTTCTATGAATGATGGTTTGCATCAGGGGTCAGTTTTGAGTCCCTTGTTGTTTATCATGGTACCTGAAGCCCTTTCACATGACTTCAGAGATGGACTCCCGTGGGAGATTGTATTGTATGCTGATGATTTGGTGTTGACTGCAGAGAATGAAAAGGAGGCGGAGGAAAGATTTAAGAAATAGAGAGATGGTATGGGGCACAAGGGCTTAAGGGTAAATGCAGATAAAACAAAAGTGATGATATCTAGGGTTGTTGGCAGTACAATCAGAGGAGAGGGAAAGTGGCCATGTGCAGTTTGCCACAAAGGTGTGGGAAGTAATTCCATCTTATGCAGTGTTTGTGATAAATCGGTGCACGAGAGATGTAGTGGTATCAGAGGTAGACTGCGAGATAATGCTGATTTAATGTGTGCGGCGTGTCGGGGAGAGCAGGTGGAGATTGTTAGGCGTGAAAGGATTGAACTTGCTGGTGAGTCTCTTGAGTGCGTGGAAGAGTTTTGTTATTTGGGAGACATGTTATGTGCCGGAGGTGGGGCTGGAGCTAGCTCTGTGGCTAGGATGAGAAGTGGTTGGAAGAAGTTCAGGGTGCTGTTGCCTCTCCTGACATTGAGAGGACTCTCCTTACGCGCTAAGGGGTCTTTGTATGCAGCATGTGTTAGGAGTGTGATGCTGTATGTTAGTGAGACCTGGGCAGTAAAGGAAGAGGATATTCGCAGGCTTAAATGTACAGAAATGACAATGATTAGGTGGATGTGCAGTGCATCCCTGCGTGCAAGGCCTGGAGGGGCTGGGTTTCCGATAGAAGAGTTGAGAAGTAGGATGGGACTGGAGTGTATTGGTGTTGTGATGAGGAGAGGTAGGCTGAGGTGGTTTGGACATGTGGAGAGGATGGGAGATGATAATTGGGTACAGAGGGTGAGAAGTTTTAATAATGGGGGAGGGGTTGGGAGGGGTAGACCGAGAAAGACATGGGACAAGGTCATTAAGTGTGACCTCAGGGTTAAGGGATTGAACAGGGAGGCTGCCAAAGATCGAGCAGCATGGAGAGCCGCCATTAGGTGACCAAGGCCGACGCATGCAAGCATGTTGGATCCTTCAAAAACGATAACGAATAACTGTATATATAAACCTGTGAAGACAATTCTGGAGTAAAACTAATGATTCCTGCGCAAACTTACCCCTATGACGACATCATTGACTTTAATACCAAGCGCCTGCTCTGCCGTATGCTTGAGCTTGGTAAAGAGCATAGCTGTGATCTGGATGGTAGAGAAGGTCTGTTCGTCTCCCAGATATCGCACTACAATTCCTGTTCCACGATCTGGCATTTCAACAGTCCGGAATGTCAATGATGGTAATTCGGCTTGGGTCCGAGGATCTCTGTAAATTGGATGATTATTAACATGTGGTGCAAAGACAGTAACCCACAGTATCATCATCATCCAGACCTCTTTCACTACCTAAGGAAAGCGTTAGGAAGGATTTTATATCTACCTTATTTATATATATGGTACACACACATGCACATATACACATACACACTGAGGAAACAAGGCACTGGATGGTTAGAAGGGTAAAAAGAAAAAAAAAAGTACATGGGGGGGGTACAGGAAGTAAGGCAGTGAATGGTTCAGGGAATAAACATAACATAAGTAGGCTGCCTAAGTGCTTGCTTACTTGTACTGACGTCCTATGAACCTCTTGAAGCTGTGCACTGTGTTCTTCATGTTGGTGGTCATCTGATTCTTGGCCGCCACACCAAGGATGCGGTTCTTCTCCCCAAAGGCAACACATGATCTGTATTATATATATATATATATATATAAAAATCAAATGGGCCTTCTGCTTCACTATTCAGTACATATTGTGGTATGTGTGATTCAAGCAAACCTTCTACTGCAATATTTAATACAGTAACCTACATATTTTGGTATGTGACATACTTAGTTGCCAAATGACTGAGGGTGAGCATGACTGAAATAAAGTGCTTTCAACGGTGAGTCATTGAACAAGTGGCCCATCTCACTGTACAGGATCCTGTCCTGAGTAAATCTGCTCTATAATGTTTTCTCCCTTGCTTTAGGGACCCTGCCTCATCTCATTCTTAGGGTGCGTTCACAGAGAAAGCGGGTTTTCCCGCACGGGTTACCGGCACCGACCTGCGCCAAGAATTAAACCATACGATCAAGTGGAGGTGTTCATAGAAGCTGGGTCGAGCGTGTCAGAGCAGGCAGCCTGCTTCAACCCGCTTTCCGGAATCCTCGGACCATTTTTGCCTGCTCAACCCGCGCGGGTAGAGGTGGGTAGAGGTGTACAGACTAGAAAGCAACATGGACATTGAGCTCCTAATTGCCAAAGTTTTTGAGCAATCACCATTATGTGACAAGAGAAGTAAGCTCCTTGCAAACAGAAATGTAACGGATAAACTGTGAGCTGAAATAAGCAGAGAATTAGATTATGAAGGTAAGCAAAACAGGATTTTATTGTGTGAATCTGGTCCTGATTATGTAGGTTGATAGTTGAAGCTTTATCACAAAAATATTTTGTTGACATTAGTGCAGTGGATTACAAAAGCAAGTGAAACAATCAACACTGATGAGCAAATTTATTACTAGGTCTTAGCTTAATGTGCCTAAAAAAATCTTCTTGGGTCCTTTTTAAAATCACAAAAATGATGGTGATATTCTCCAAGCTGTTCTCTCTTGCAGTTTATTTCATGTGCTGCTATTTTTTTCCTTTTGATCTTTGGGTGAACACTGTCAAGCAACATGAACTCAGATGATGAGCTTGATATCTTCACTGTATGCCTGATAAATCACAACTGACTGCGATCTTGTCCCTTTAACTCCCCCTTGTCCCTTCAACGTTGCGCGGGTCGGAGCTGGTTACCTGCTTCCTTTGTGAACACCTACCAGCACAGGTAACTAGCGTGGGTCGGCGCCGGAAACCAGCACGCAGGCAACCTGCTTTCTCTGTGTACGCAGCCTTAGGCATGAATGAGGTCGGGATTGGTATGTTAACGTCAGGAACTTTTCACCTTAATACAACAAATAAGCACTAGTTAGAAAACCTTATCGTAATGCAATGCTACAGGGCCTTCTGTTAGTACAGTATTACTAATATTCTTACTAATATTCATTCCTTTACCTCAAATCTCTCTACCAATATTCACTTTTTACAAAAAATAAATAAAAATAAATAAATAAATAAAAATTAAATAAATAATAATAATAATCTCTTCAAACCCTGCAGTGTAAGCGAAATTAAGCTTGATGAAGACGCGTGAAAAAACTACCGACATATCAGCCTAAAGCGTGCTGGTGACTCTGTACATAGACTGTTGACAAGCATTAAAAGAAAAAAAATCGATAGTCACCGGTATCACGAAACATTCCCTGGGCTTGGTGTAATGGGGTGTATAAAAGCCCATGTTGCCCTGAAACAAAGTGTGAACCCTCTCTTTGGCTCAGTGGTAACGTGCACGCGATTCAAGCCCGAGGGCCTGAGATCGAATCTCGGACAAGACAGTGAATAATTTGTTAAGTTTCATTTCAATTAGTACATTGGTAGGCAGCAGTGTGGGATATGAGGCAAGGGCCTTGAGGGTTTTATTCGCCCGTGTATGGAGTACAACTCTCATGTGTGGGGAGGCTCCCCACATGCAGCTCTTCTCAATAGGGTGGAGTCAAAGGCTTTTCGTCTCATTAACTCTCCTCCTCTCACTGATTCCCTTCAACCATTGTCTCTTCGCCGCACTGTTGCATCTTTATCTCTCTTCTATCGCTACTTCAATGGTCACTGTTCCTCTGAACTGTCTGCTTGCATCCCTCCACCTCTACGACGGGCACGTAGTACCCGTCTAGCAACAAACTCTCATTCCTTTTCTGTCCAACTCTCTAATGCAAGAGTTAACCGTTATTCCCAGTCTTTTATTTATGCAACTGGTCAACTCTGGAACTGTCTTCCTCTGTCTGTATTTCCTACTTCCTATGATCTCCAGTCTTTCAAACGCAGTGTGTCCAGGCATCTCGAATTGAACGGATCTTGAATTTGGCTCTCTTTTGTACTGTTTTTGCTTTTTCTTGGAAGGAACAGTATGCAGGCCCGTGGCCTTTGGTTCCTTCTTCCATGCATAAAAAAAAAAAAAAAAATGATGTTAGCCCTTACATCCCGGTGGTGGCCTCCAATGCGCTACGCTACCCTGTGGGTGTGCGAAACTGGCCAAAATAATCACTAGGGGGAGAAGAGTGATGTAATAGGGTGTATAAAATTTTGCTCGTGTTACCCAGAAGCAAATCGAGGATCCTCTCTTTGGCTCAATGATAGCGCGAGGGCCCGAGATCGAATCTCGACCAGGACATTGATTAATTTGTTGTTTCATTTCAGTTATTACATTCGAAAAAAAAAAATCGAGTCACCGGCATTACGAAATATCCCAAGGCTTGGGGGGGGGAAAATCAACAAAATCTACAAAAATCTCATAATCGTGGGGGAAAACACTCGATAACTAAGCTTACAGCCCTGCGACTAAGTCCCCCAGAACATTAATTACAACTCAGTATGCACCTAAACTTAATATATACTGAATTCGCTGGTCTTCGTTAACGCGTGCGTCTGTCACCCACAGAACTTTCAACAATAACGTCACTGGACACCTGATATCCGTTGTACGGTTTTAGTTGTCCCTAAAAAAAAACTATAAATGGTAATATACATTTATCAGTGTACCTGGATACTGCTGCTGAAGGGGTGAACCTCAAAGTATCACTGAGAACAGCTACCCAATCTCTCTGATAACAGTGGTCACACATTTACCGTAAGAGGTATCGTACGAGAGCAACACTAATCTTAAATAAATATAAACACACAAGGTAAATTCATGAACTGTATAACGGTACGGTGCTATAAATACCATCCTTACAAAGGGCAATCTTCCGCACGCATCGTGCTGGAAGTGACATGTGGCAACTTTACACTGATGATTCACTGGATATTCATGAGGGATTAGCCTACTATTTTCATTTTTCAGCATTCAATTTTTAACCTTTATCACCCTAAAGCTATTATTAGAACGCAAACCTACATGTGTCATAATTATAGCTCCGCACTGGCACAATTTGTTTCCAATAAATCACCGAAGACAAACATGTCCGTACTGACACGAGCCTCACTCCACTACGATGACGTATTTTACTTTTCATTTACACTAGCCGTAAAATTATTCTCTCCATATTGAATGCTAGCTTATAACAAAAAGAGCAACCAGGACGCTAATAACGAAAAAGTGCCGAAGGACAGAATAAGCCAATTTGCTATAAGGACAAAATTCTCCGCCAGATTAAGGTGAATGAACTTCCAATCCGGTGACGTCTATTTTAGTTTTGTTGCCTTCACAAGATTTCTTGGGACCTTCGAAATGGCGAGGTTAGCTATGGCCTTCAGTAACTCATTCTAAATTACTGTTCCTTCCAAACTTAAACACAACTGTCTGTTAGAAGCACTAATTAAATGTCACAGGACTGGCGTAAAAGTGCTGCTCTGGTGGTCTGAACACAACATACAGGACAGATACCAAACATACCCCGCCATGTGGCGTCACATTACCCAACCAACAGCTTTCTCCACCACTCTAACCTTTCTCATGCTTCCTGAAATTCTGAGACAGGAAGGTGTAGTCTCGCCTCCATAGCACTTACACATTAAAAAAGAAAAAAAAATCATGGAAACTGCCTCTCTTTCCACCTACACGAAAGCACATTTTTGACTCCACCCAGAAAACAGACTGCACACAACCCACATGAACATCAGATAACCTTCATCACCACGGACACTCACACCAGTACCATAATACCAAAAATACAGACATGTCAATTAACAACGAATATTCCAATGGTGAAAACATCTAAACATGCAATATCTTCACTTCCTGCCACGCAAGTTACGGTACCTTATTATTAAATTTCAAAGTGGGGATGTCATAATATATAACCCACAAAAAAAAAAAAAAACGCAAATTTCGACAGATTGCCCTCTGAAAATACTATATACTAATCAGGTAGACTGTAATACCTATAGTTACAGTGTGAATCTAACAGCACATTTAGTTGTGTGTGTGTGCTACCAATTATGGCACATGAAAAGCTGAAATACGTCTGGAAAGTGCATCCAGCCATGTGGACTACAGTGCATTACGAAAATTAACACTGCAAAATTCGCCCTAGTTTATGAAAATTATTATATCACCAGTATCGCCTTGTTATCATATGGTAGGCCTACAACATAGCACTAAGATGCTGCCAAGCAGTAACGTGAAGTGAGAAAAGCTATGAACTGCCATGCGTTCTCTTGCGGTAGTAATAAGAAACATGGAAAAACGATGCCAACAGCTCCTGCACAGTAAAAAATAAAAATAAAAAAAAATGTAAATTTATGCGGTGATTGCAAAATACATGGTAACAATTCCAAATATGGATGCACGAGAGAGAGAGAGAATTACCAAATATGGATACACGAGAGAGAGAGAGAGAGAGAGAGAGAGAGAGAGAGAGAGAGAGAGAGAGAGAGAGAGAGAGAGAGAGAGAATTAGCTACGGTATATAATATCAGATAAAACTTTTAATACACTGGCAGCAAGCGTTCTGTCAAACTGATAAGGAAATCGTGCGTTAGTCAGCAACTTTAGGGTGACGTCACAACCAGCCCCTCTCTCCTACCTTGTTTGGCTTACCAGTGCGAGATCCTTAGCTTCTCCCACACGCTTATTCCCCTCAACATGAATCTTATTAATGAATTTGGAATTCTGGACGTCTTACAGTAAGCACTTTTATTTCAATTTGAAGGATAATAAGCACGTCTAGGCATTTGTCGGTAAGATAATATCTGGGTTATTCTGACCGAAAAGTGGAGGAATTCATTCAATCAGTTTTCCCAGTGGCGATAGTTCAGCAGAAACCTGGTGGCTTAGTGAATTTTAAATGTACAAGAAAAACTAGGCACATCCAAAGGTATTCATATGTTCGCTATACTGTATACGGATGTAGCTGGCTAGTTTAGTAGCCTACATAGTCATCACTTCAGTGGTTAGTATCAATTAACCGTCACCACAGCTGTTCTAAAACACTGCAGGCCTAGATCCCGGACACTGCATGACCTAGATAGAAACCACAACACAGTGATTTTCCTTGTTCAAGGTGATGACGTAGACCTGATGTAGATCTATGAGGGCACTTGGTACGTTACGGCATGTTACATTATGCCGTACACTTGATACGTTACGGCATGTTACATTACACTTGATACGTTACGGCATGTTACATTACACTCGATACGTTACGGCATGTTACATTACACTTGATACGTTACGGCATGTTACATTACACTTGATACGTTACGGCATGTTACATTACACTTGATACGTTACGGCATGTTACATTATGCCGTACACTTGATACGTTACGGCATGTTACATTATGCCGTACACTTGGTACGGGATAATGTAACATGATATAGGAGAAACTCTGTTGTTGCTGAAAGGTTATTTACTTAAACCTTCACTCCATAAATAATTTAATAGTTATCACAAGATATGCTCGCTCACCATGCCACACCACCAACATTACATCACCTGTTCCGCCCATATAGCCTAGGCTAGGTACTACTGACAACTAGGTTAGTCAGCAAAGTAACAACTATTCTGATAGATTGTGAGGTTGGTAAATGGCATCTCTGAAACAGTAATACTGTACTGTAGAGAACACAGTATAAGGATCAGTCTGGTACACTATAGCATACTGTGATTCAGCACTATGAACTGAATTAATATTCACACAGGGACTAATACACACTACGAGTGGATAAGGAAATATTCTTTATCTGTCAACTACAGTAGCTACTAACAACAATATGATACAGTATCTACTATCTAATGCCACATCCTGTGAGGAGCAGCAACTAAACAATAACTTCCACATGCTTGTGGCTTTATAACAGCCCTTCAACCACGACATACCACACTTCCTAATATGGGATATACTGCTACCTCTGTCCCTTCATTTCCACAGTAACCCACTTCCAACCACATAACTCTTAATTAAACACTCCTATGGAAGGGTGAAATCTTTCAGAGTTCTTCAGGTACCCAGTACCAAACAAGATAATCTAATGCAATTGAGAACAAACCTCTTATAGTGAAGGGTTTGAAGGCTACTGGTACATCTAACCTTTGGAGAGAGATGCCTTAATGCTGTCATATCATTATAACTGGGCATACAAATATCCCTCAGCTACCGTCCTGTCCCCCAAAAGTGCAGTGTTGGACTGCAGAAGGACAACTTACTTTAGCCAGCAGTCCATCAGGTTCACGGTCAAGATGAGCCTCGGTTCATAACAGCCCCCCGCTGAGGTGGGGGGTGGGGCAAATAATTCAAAGGGTAATATCATGAATGAATGGAATAAAAATCCCATCACCTGACTGAAGGAGATAATACAGGCATCTAACCTCCCCCCCCCCCCCCTTGCACTGTTGTTGTGGCCCCAAACTCAATCAGACTTGATCCTGCTGGACTGCAAGGGAAAATTCTCCTCCTCCTGCAACCTTCTTTCAGGGAGCTGGAGGACATTTGTACAACCTGTCAGTGACACCACCCACTGCTCTATATGGGTCAAACTACTCAAACACCTAAACATTCTGGTACTAACGTAGCTACAACATATCTACTACCACCTCAACCTCCACACAGTATTTCTTATCCCAACACTCAGCTGACACAACCACCAGGTTACTGGTAGCTTGTTTTCTCTTATATAACTTCAGTATTTGTTCCTTGACCCTGTCTTTTCAATGACTATTTTCTTTCTAACATCAGAATATTGTACCCAACTTAGGAATGACCTCCAAGAGGTTACTGAAGATTGCATCTACAGACCTCAAGTTTGTAAACTGAACAGTAAGTACTGGGGGTAGCAATTATGCAATATTGTGCTGGTGTGAAGTGCTTACTTGTACCTTCAGTGTCACTAGCTGCATGCTGTACTTCATTATTAATCAGACTCATCCCAGATTTTTTTTTTTCCCAGTGTAAATCACTCATACTAACATGGTTTGAAATAAATCCATTATGGTATGGTACATCTTTCAGTACAGAGAAGTGTACAGTATTTAATTTTATTACTGCTAATGCTAGATCATTTTATTCAGCTTCAAAACCTCTTGTACAAATTTAGTTTCTTATTATTTTTTATTCCAGATGTGCCTGCCAACCTACTTGCTTGGTCTGAAGAGGTAAATAAAAATTCTTTCCTCATCTGTAGGAAGTATTTTATAACATGAGAATCTGAGCTCACAGACAGCTGTGTCTTGCTATATTTTCATAATTCTCCTTTCTATTCTACAATACCAGATTTCACTACTACAGTACAGTACCAGTAGAGCATTTCATTTACAGACAATTGTTCATACTGTATATAATGTATAATCAATTACAGTTTATCTTGTTTATGCCTCAGGTGTTTCTGAAAATGTCAACTAGTTTGACAGCATTTTCATATATACCAGTACAAAAATTCTCACATAATATTCACCTAGACTACTTAAACAGTCTATCTTTTTTCTACCAGTATCAGATTTCAAATAGTGAAGTCCCCGACTGAGAATACATTTATTGATACAAGTTATCCGTATGTGATTTTTGTGTTGTGCATCCTGCAGTTTTGATCCCAGATTTTCATGGCTCTGTGTTCCTTGATGCTTTTCCATGTTTATGGGTAAGACAGGGGGCAAGGCAAGGTTACACCCCATTTTAAGTTTACAGATCAAGACCACAAAATTCATTGCTATCAGTAACTTTCCTGTGTGACTGATAATTTTGAAACACCTTCATCCAGACCTTGGCTAAATATGTAGGAAAAATGAGTAATGTTTATCTCATCCATATCAATAAACGACGGGCACATGTGGCAATTTATATTTTGTTTTGTTTCTGGCTCACACATAGGTACTTGGTCAATTTCACTGGTTACCCTGTTAATGGTTCTATTATTATGTTTTCCTGTTTCGATGTCTGGATTCAACCCATCCAATTTATAATAGATATAATACGGGTCCCGCGAGCAACAGCTACACTTTCCCACATGGTCACACTGGAACCTTTCCCTACTTTTCACAAGGTAATTTACCAGTCACAGTGTTGCCAGTTACCTAGTTAGAA
>JAGKTI010000021.1:122572-139425 GCA_018397915.1 Birgus latro | reverse complement strand
CCGTTGGGTTTTCCAGCCTTTTCTTTGACAAACTCCTCAAATTTGGGGGGGGGAGGTCTTTTCTATGACATTTCCTTCGTAAATGTCTTAGGGGTTAAGTTTAATTACGTTGTCAGGTTAATTAGTTAAAAAAAAAAAAGTTTCTCGGCGGAAATTAATCTCAAAATCATTCGAAATATGGGTAAATCCTTCCCTTAGCGAAAAATTGAAAAAAGAAAAATACGAATTTCAGTCGATTTTGAGGATTTTATTTCGTACTTGACTTCAACCCCAAATAGGGTAGCGATCATTTGCTGTAGATCTACGGTGGAAATTAATCTCTAAATAATTCGAAATGGGGGTAAGTTAAATCCTTCCCCAAGTGAAAGAAAAAAATTTAAAATACCCCAACTGTAATAAACGACAAAAATTCCGAAATAAATATAGAAGTATTAATACGCCATGAAAACTGGTGAACCTCGCACATAAAAAAAAAAAAAAAAAAATGCCTGGATTTTGTTCTAGGAGATATACATTGATGTGGATCGTATTGCTTGTCTTTTCATTTCTAGAGAAAAATATGATTTTTGAGATTATAAAACAGAAGAAATGGCAGGAGTCGAGTACTTACGGAGTGGAGCGTAAACTATAATCATTGGCAATGGTCTCAATGCCGCCCTGTCTGGCCACCGCGATGTAACACCCATCGTTGCCGAAGTCAATACCGATGACGGACATATTAAACAAGATCGAAACCCCCCGGAGTGATATACCAAGGATTAAGAGTACACGTCACCGAGGCGATGAGACGACTACAAGTGACAGACTTCACACTATAACCCAAACCGAGCACTGCTCATGACACACTGACGAAAATTCTAGAGCACGAGGCCGGTTAGGCTCGCGGGCTAGCAAGGGGCGAATATTGCACTGAATGCATGAAAGTTCTCAATATATTCATAAAATTTCTTAGTCCGAATTCTCGATAGTGTAGGAAACTAGCACCTCAGCCCAATTTTGCAAATTATACTTGTCATTATTTTTCCTGGTATCTTGGCCCTTGGTAGAGAAAAAAGTCTGGATGATGATGATGATTACAGACGTTTAGCTAGAGGGGTTAGGGAATAGCCTTAATAATCTAATTCAATACGAAATCCTTTTTCCAAATATAGTAAAATAGGCTAGGAACAATCGTAAAAAAAAATCACCCAGATTCAAGGGACAAAACTTTAAGATAGATTGTAAACCCAGGACAAGTATGGATAGTAAACGAGTCTCCCCAAACCCTAGCATCGATCAGTGAACTGTGCTAGGATTGGCCCACCTCTCCAGGAAGGAGATATTACAACCAATCAGCGTAAAGAACTTTGAAAATAAGGTGCGTTTTCATTGGAGGATTGCGAGTGGCCTGAGCCAATCGTAATCGAACATTCATGGCAGGTGGGAAGTATGAAAACACAAACATGGCGGTGATTAGCGACATGCATGAGGAAATTAGTCAATAACATGCAACAGGTGATGAAGAATGAGCAGAAAGGGAGAATATGGAGGTTCCATAAAGGTATGGCAATGCAGGGATTGTAATTTTCAACAATAATGTGTTTTCGTTGAGCATGATATCAGAAGATGTAAAGCAAGATTGGCATTTCTGTGCTCAGTTAAAAGGCCTTGTAGAGGGCGTATCCCAAGAGTATTATGACATTTAATTTTCAGTTACCCAGGTTTGTTGTTGAATGAGGGTAATTCTTTAGGGTAGCTGCATCAGGTAAACTGATAAGGTTTTGTGGGTAAACATACGCTTTACTTTTAGCAGTAGAAGCACCATACGAAATAAGTTCTGGTGTTATATTTTTCTGATTATTTCTGGGATGGTAAGTAAATATTTCTTGTTAAATCTGTTAACCTGTTGTTTTTAGCTGCTTCTCATCGACAACTCTTGTTTGATTCGTCAGCGTAATGGTGGAAGGGACTGTCTTAAGTGTTTAAACCTAACCTTATGTAGCTTAACTGTACCTGATAACCTAACCTAACCTAAACCTAACCTAAGCCCCATGTGGGAAATTGGGAAACGAAATTCACCTTTGAGTACGTTGAATAAGTTTCTTCCATTATGCCGAAATAAACAATCGTAGGTATAGCATAGGGAACTTGATAATATGGGGAAAATTTATCATCAGGAAAAGTTAATATCTATCTATCTATCTATTGCCAGACACCATAATCCCGTAAAGGGTGGCCATTTGACTTTGAGTTTTTTTTTTTTTTTACGGGGAGGGGCACTAACCCTCCACCAACCCACTTGTTGACATGTAGGGAGCACGTATGGTTTGGTTATATGGTTACCACCCAGCGTTGTAAATGGTTTCTTGGCTTTCAGGAAACCATTTGGCTTGTCACTCAATGTAATGCCACCTGTAAAGGAAAGAAAAGCAGTAAGAAGTGACAGGAAATATAGGAGAAATAGGAAGAAAGGAGGGCAGGCATGTGCCACCCAGAAAATAGTCGGAAAAGTACAGGAAACTAACTGGATGAATATGAATTAAATTGGTTGTGTCTTTTGGCTGCTTCAAGTAATGTCTACATATGCCGCTTTTGTGTTTAAGGATCATAGTTTTGTTAATTTTAAGCAAATACAACCCCTTTCCTCCATCAGTTTTTACCTTTGCAGTATGTTGGTGATTTGTAGTTTAATCCTGCTGCTCCCAGGTGATGACATTGTTCAGCAGAAGAGAGCTTCTTGGAAATAAAGGGTTAATGAAGGTTGTGTGTTAACCTTCCAGTTCATAATGCTTAGCCTAACTTAAGCTGAATAGAATTGTTTGGGGATTGAAATAATAATCCATCCAATCTGATGATGTAATTTTCCACAGTATTCATAGTACTTACTGGGTTGCGACAAATTAACGAATTGACGGTTATTTACCAAATTGGCACATTTAGAAGGAAAACATGAATTTTATCACCTTTTATGTTCATACACACCTAATTATCTGAGATTTGTTAAAAATTTTGTTTAAAAAATCAATATTCAGAGCAAAAACATGCAAAAGTTAGCAGATGTGTTTTGCCTTAAGCTCGACAGCTTGCCTTGGCAGACTTTTGGTTTTTATAAACATTGATTTAACATGCAGATACATTAAAGCGTCTGGCAATAAATAGATAGACATTTATTTGCAATGTAAATAAAAATTTATTTTAAATAGAAGTCTGTCAGGGTGTGTTGGTGATCGAAAGAGGAAATACCTGTTAACTTTAGCATGTTTTCACCCTGCATCCTGATTTTTTATTAATACGGTAGTTAAATTAATCACAATTTTTTTTACCAGAATTCGGACAATTACATGTGTATGAACCGGTATGGTGAAAAATATTATAACATTTTCCTTTTAAAAGTGCTTATTCATTTCCAGTTTCAATAATGACCACCGATTCGGTACTTCATTGCACTGCTACTTATTATCTTTATTCAACTTAGGATAGATCTTTAGCTGTGAAGAGGTTGTAGTCCATCTAATGTATCGAGTTACTTTAGGTGTGGCTGGCGGGCTTAGCGGATATGCCACATCATCGCCGCCACCCTCTCTCTCTCTCTCTCTCTCTCTCTCTCTCTCTCTCTCTCTCTCTCATATTATTAACTATTAACTACTTCTAAATGAGTTTAAATACTCTGTGTACATTGATAAGACCACATAATTCTTTGAACGATTCATTTTCTGAGGACAAAACATTGAGTTTGTATACATCCCTGTAAGTTGTGGCAGCGTTGCTTGTGCGACGTTGTCAAGTAGGGTGAAAAGGTCACTGCGCCGTGCCCTACCGCCTGACCCAGTGGCTGGAAGTGGTCATTCATTCATCTGGGGTCATTTGTACATCAAGAGAATTTTCAGTGAAAAAAAAAAATATATGTTGAGAGATTGAGTATTACTGTCCATGAGGTAGGATGAGGAAGTGTGAACAGGGTAGGGTGAGTGAGGCACGATGAAAAAGGTAGGGTGAGGCAGGGTAGGGTAGAGAGAAAGGGAGAGTGTAGGCAGCGAGGGTAAAGTGGCAACACAGCTAGCAATCATACGCCTCAGGCGGCCACACCTAAAGTTACTCAATATTTTAGACGGAGTATAGTAAAGACTTCTGGCTGTATCTTACTCCTGTGATGTGGTTCAGTCTCCATTAAACTAACTTAAGTGTAATTGTAACCTAGAGACAGCAAGAATAAAATATGATACCCAGATTCTGCTACCAGTAATATAATGCCAAGGTTAGGACAAAAGACTGCTTCGTTCATGGTTAGGTTAGGTTCCGCCAGGCTTGATTTGTAATAGTGATCAAGTTTTTAGATTAATAACTTTAGTATTATGCATGTCCACAACTATTAATCATACTGCTGTACTTTAGTACTTAGCTTATATTGTATAAAGGAAAAGATGCAGTATTATAGGAATAGGAGCTCATTTAGATTTCACTGTTGCCCCATTACAATGACATACTTTTTGCTTCATTTTTGCTACCTTCAGATGCTTTTACCTAGGTTAAGAGAGACTTTTCAAACTTGAGGAGTTGGATGCAGCCATCGTTAACCCATTCGGTACAAGTAACCTTTCTTTAGATAAGTGAAATAGTCTTGAAGCAGTAGTAAGTGTACAAAGCAAAGAAGTATGGCTCCTGATTTAAAGAGTGCTGGTATTGCTGGATGGCTATTTATGATTACCAAAAACTGTAAACTGTGACTTCCTTCATTATAGGATGTGGAGATGACTGCAGGCAGTTAAAACTGAGTTTTGTTATATCATCTTAATTGGTGCTAGTTATTCTTAAATACGGTAGATATTGAGCTCGAAATTTGTAAGTCCTCATTTCATTGTTCCCTTTTCCAACCGAGACACCAATTCATGGTCTTATACTGTACGCCTCTGAATATGATTTTTCGGCTTGCTGAAAATTGGTGAACCTATGCAAACTCTGTGAGGATTATCGATCAAAAAGTTCATATACATATGCATTATCAGTCTTCTTCTCCTTCTTTTTTTTTTTTCTTCAAGCAAGAAAGAACCAAAGGCCAGGAGCCTGCAAATTGTTCCCTCCAAGAAAAAACAAAAACATACCGGTAACAACAGAGATCCAAATTCAAGATTCGGTTACTGTATTTCGAGATGCTTGGACACGCTGTGTTTGAAGGACTGGAGGTCATAGGCAGTAGGAAATACAGAGGGAGACAGTTCCAGAATTGACCTGTTGCGTACATGAAAGACTGGGAGTAATGGTTAACGCTTGCATTAGAGAGCTGGACAGAAAAGGGATGAGAGTTTGTTGCTAAACTGGTGCTGCATGGCCTCTGTAGTGGTCAAGGAATGCAAGCAGACAGTTTGTAGGAGCAGTGATGATTGAAGTAGCAGTTGAGAAAATATGAAAATACAACAGTGCGATGAAGAGACAGAGGTTGAAGGAAACCAGTAAGAGGCAGAGAGTTAATCAAATGAAAGGCCTTTGACTCCACCTTGTTGAAAAGAGCTGTATGTGGGGAGCCTTCTCACACATGAGAGTTGTACTTTACACAGAGGCAAATAAGACTTGTGTATAAATTCAACAACTGTGCAAGGGTAAAGAAGGCTTAGCACATCCAGTCTCTTCGTTTTGTTTCGTTCGTTTCGTTTTTGAAGGCTCCAACATGCTTGCATGCGTCTGACTTGGTCACCTAATGGCGGCTCTCCAAGCTGCTCGATCCCTGGCAGCCTCCCTGTTCAGTCCCTTAACCCTTAAGTCACACTTTCACACTTAATGACCTCGTCCCATGTCTTTCTCGGTCTACCCCTTCCAACCCCTCCCCCAATAGTAACACCTCTCACCCTCTGTACCCAATTATCATCCCCCATCCTCTCCACATGCCCAAACCACCTCAGCCTACCTCTCCTCATCACAACACCAATACACTCCAGTCCCATCCTACCTCTCAACTCTTCCATCGTAAACCCAGCCCCCCCAGGCCTTGCAAGCAGGGGCGCACTGTACATCCACCTAATCATTGTCATTTCTGTATGCTTTAACCTGCAAATATCCTCTTCCTTTACTGCCCAGGTCTCACCACCATACAGCATCACACTCCTAACACATGCTGCATACAAAGACCCCTTAGCATGTAAGGAGAGTCCTCTTAATGTCAGGAGAGGCAACAGCTCCCTGAACTTCTTCCAACCACTTCTCACCCTAGCAACCGAGCTAACTCCAGCCCCACTTCCGGCACATAACCTGTCTCCCAAATAACAAAACTCCTACACACACTCAAGAGACTCGCCTGCAAGTTCAACCCTCTCACGCCTAACAATCTCCACCTGCTCTCCCCGACACGCCGCACACATGAAATCAGCATCATCTCGCACTCTACCTCTAATACCACTACATCTCTTGTTCACCCATTTATCACAAACACTACACAAGATGGAATTAATTCCCACACCCTTGTGGCAAACTCCACATGGCCACTCTCCCTCTCCTCTGATTGTACCACCACCAACCCTAGATATCATCACTTTTGTTTTATCTGCATTTACCCTTAAGCCCTTGTGCCCCATACCATCTCTCCACTTCTTAAATCTTCTTAGAAACAGATTTTACGAGAGAGGTAATATGTTCTTTCCAAGATAAATCCTGAGAGAATGAAACAAGTATACAGTATATATTTAATGATGATGCAGGCTTGAGTTGGTATGTCTAAAAATCAATTAGAGAAGCTTAAGTTTTATTTTATTTTTTATTTTATTTTTTTTTTCCATGGGCAAGTTAGTTGATTTCCTTGAACTGTAGTTTCACAGTTTATGACAAGCCATTGTACAGAGCATAATTTTTTTTTCTTCCATTTTTATGCTTTCTATTTCATTTTTTTTTTCCCCCCCCAACCCAGCCTCACTTCTGTTTGGGTGGGAAAAAAAGATCAGGATAATGATAGTGAGTTTGTTGTTTACAGGAAAATCCATTTTCTACCTACCTGGATGCATTGATCCAGGAGGGATTGGCCTTGAATGAGTTTTTTTTTTTTTATGCAAGGAAGAAGGAACCAAAGGCCACAGGCCTGCATACTATTCCTTCCAAGAAAAAGCAAAAACAGTACAAAAAAGAGCCAAATTCAAGATCCGTTCATTTTGAGATGCCTGGACACACTGCATTTGAAAGACTGGAGATCATAGGATGTAGGAAATACAGACAGAGGAAGACAGTTCCAGAGTTGACCAGTTGCATAAATGAAGGACTGGGAGTAATGGTTAACTCTTGCATTAGAGAGTTAGACAGAAAAGGGATGAGAGTTTGTTGCTAGACGGGCACTACGTGCCCGTCGTAGAGGTGGAGGGATGCAAGCAGACAGTTCAGAGGAACAGTGACCGTTGAATTAGCGATAGAAGAGAGATAAAGATGCAACAGTGCGGCGAAGAGACAAAGGTTGAAGGGAATCAGTAAGAGGAGGAGAGTTAATGAGACGAAAAGCCTTTGACTCCACCCTATTGAGAAGAGCTGCATGTGCGGAGCCTCCCCACACATGAGAGTTGTACTCCATACATGGGCGAATAAAACCCGTGTACAAGGTCAACAACTGTGCAGGGGTAAAGAAAGTTCGGAATCGGCTTAGCACACCCAATCTCTTGGAAGCAGATTTCACAAGAGATGTAATATGTTCTTTCCAAGACAAATCCCGAGAGAACGAAACCACAAGCAGTTAAGGGGTGATGCAGAACATAACTGTTCATTATTAAACATTAGTGGGTAATCCAGAGGAAAATTTTGTCGGGTTGATAAGTGTAAGAACTGAGTTTTTGATGCATTAAAAATAACGAGATTATTTTTACCCCAATCAGAGATACGAGCCAAGTCAGACATTAGGTGTGCCATAGCCTCATCCCTTTTTTGTTGAAATAACTGCTGAGATGGACATTGCGGAAACTGAATGGAAAGGTGAAGGGTGGAATCATCAGCATATGAGTGGATAGGGTTAGATGTACAGCTTAGAAGGTCATTGATGAATAAAAGGAAGAGAGTAGGTGATAGGACAGAGCCCTGAGGAACACCACTGTTGATAGGTCTAGGAGAAGAACGATGGCCGTCTACAACAGCAGCTATAGAACGACCAGAAAGGAAGCTAGAGATTAAGGCACAGATAGAAGGATAGAAACCGTAGGAGGGCAGTTTGGAAATTAAAGATTTATGCCAGACTCAATCAAGAGCCTTTGAGATGTCAAGTGCAATGGCAAAGCTTTCGCCAAAGTCCCGAAAGGAGGATGACCAGGAGTCCGAAAGATAGGTGAGAAGATCGCCAGTGGAGCGTCCCTGATGGAACCCATACTGACGATCAGAAAGAAGGTTGTGACAGGAAAGATGCTTTAAAATTTTTCTGTTAAAGATTGACTCGAAAACTTTTGAGACACAGGATGTTGACGATAGTTAGAGGGTTGGGAATGGTCACCCTTCTTTGGGACTGGCTGAATGAGAGCAAACTTCCAGCAAGAAGGAAAGGTACAAGTTGAGAGACAAAGGCGAAAGAGTTTACCTAGGCAGGGTGTAAGCACAGAAACACAGTTTTTGAGGACAAGAGCAGGGACTCCATCAGGCCAATATGCCTTGTTAGTATTGAGGCCAGTGATGGCAGAAGATACATCAGCTGAAGAAATTTTAATGTCAGTCAAGAGGAAGTCAGAGGGGGAAGTGATGGAGGAATAGCACTGGAATCGTCTAAGGTGGAATTGGAGGAGAATGTCTGAGCGAAGAGATCCGCTTTATCAGTAGAAGAAATAGCTACAGAGCCATCGGAGTAAAAAAGAGGAGGGAAGGATGATGAGGTAAAGTTGTTAGAAAGGTTTTTGGCAAGGTGCCAGAAGGAGCGAGAAGAATTTGATTTGGAGAGTTGAGAACATTTAGCACGGATGAAATTATTTTTAGCAAAGCGAAGAACAGACTTAGCACAATTCCGGGCAGAAATATATAAAAGATGTGATCCAGGGGTGGGTTGGCTCCGGTACCTCTTATAGGCCCTCTCCTTGTTGCGGACAGCATTAGAACAAGCGTGATTAAACCAAGGCTTTCTTGCATTAGTCAGAGGATATGAGAAAGGAATGTATGCTTCCATGCCCGAGAGAATAACCTCCGTAATGCGCAAGGCACACTCAGATGGCTCCCGGCCATGGAAGCAATAATCATTCCAGGGAAAATCAAAGAAGTACTGCCAGAGGGCCTCCCAATCTGCAGCTCCAAAGTGCCACAGGCGGTGTTTCTTTGGAGGGTCCACAGGCCGTACTGGAGCGATAGGACAGGTTAAGGTAATAAGGTTATGATCGGAGGAGCCCAATGGAGAGAAAAGATGAACAGTGTAATCAGAAGGATTAGTTGTTAGGAAAAGGTCAAGTATGTTGCAACTTTCTCCAAGGCGGTCAGGGATACGGGTAGGGTGCTGTACAAGCTGCTCTAGGTCATTAAGGATAGAAAAGATGTAGGCTTGTTCACCAGGTGGATCAGTGAAAGGAGAGGAGAGCCAGTGGTGAACACTGAAATCTCCTAGAATGGAGATTTCAGAGAAAGGAGAAATGGATAGAATGTGTTCCATCGTAGAAGTGAGATAGTCAAAGAATTTTGATAGTCAGTAGAATTAGGAGATAAGTAAACAGCACAGATATGTTTAGTCAGAGAATGACAGGAAAGCCAAAGCTAGAGAGTAGAGAATTCAGAAGAATCAAGTTCAGGAACACGAGAGCAAGATAGATCGTTGCGTACATATACACAACAGCCACCTTTGGCTTTGAAATGAGAATAGAGAAAGTAGGAGGATACAGAAAAGGGTTTGCTGTCGGTTGCCTCAGACAGCTGAGTCTTAGAGAGAAAGAGAAGGTGAGGTTTAGAGGAGAAGAGGTGGTGTTCAACGGATCGAAAGTTAGAGGAAAGGCCGCGAATGTTACAGAAATGAAGAAGGAGTGAGTCAGACAGTGGTTCCAGGCAGCTCTGAGAGTCGTCACCAGGAGAGGGGTGGATGATGGGTGCATTTATGGTCCCTCCCCCTGGGGACTTCGAGGCATGATTTTTGTGCACCATTTTCTTTTTTGCTAATTTTGAAAAGGAAGTGTAGTGTGTATGGTGCATGTAGTTTGGTGTTGACAGTTAGAGAAACTTGTATTGGAGAGCATGCTGGTCTACTCTCTGTGTTACTGAGACACTGAAAAAGTTCAGCAAAGGGGGATTGTCAGGAACAAGTCCTGATGGCTGATGAAACGGGAGCTCCAGCTCTCCCTGTCATCAGCCTTCCATCCACCTTGGGAGTACTGCCCTGCTCCCCGCCCCCCCTTCCGTCTCACACCACATTCATTCATATATCACCTCATCCTCTGTCTCCCCCTCCCCTTCTACCTCCCCACATCACTCACATACACTTTCCTAGTGAGTCTCAGATTCTCTGTTCTCCAAATTGCTAAAGAATCACAGGGTAGCTTATGTCAAACACTTTACAGCACACCCAAATTAACACCACAATTCTCCCGAACTTCCCAGTATGTCTGTCTTCATATACTGTAATTCCACAGGCTCTTCTCATATGACTCATTTCCACATGTCTTACTCTTGTCCTTTCACTTCCAGGAGTATACTGTAGGTGAACAGCTGGGGTGTGGAGGGTTTGCCACGGTGTACCTTGCCCAGCACCGTGACACTGGCCATCCTGTAGCCATCAAGAAGGTCAGACTCCAGGATTCATATTTTTGCCAGTTTTTTAGGCTTAGCAGTTTATTTAGCATACTTCACACCTTATTCTCCATTATGCCTTTTAAATCATTTTTGTAACAACAGAGATGCTCCCACAGCCATGATTTAACTATATAATGGCCTAAAATCCTATTTTAGTGCTCCCAGGGCATCACCAAACATTAGATGTTGTGCTTGTTTTGAGTATGATTGGCTTCCAGCTGTGACTAGCATAAACGATGCCGTGACCTGGAAAACTTAGAAATGGGTCACTCGGGACAGTGCCCGTGGCTATCAAATTAATTACTGCGACATACGAAGCGATCACAGTTTGGCTGGAAAAGTACCATGAATTAGAAAACCATTACCAACAAACACATGATATATGTGAGTTGATTGTAGTTGCAAGCATAATCAAATTAGATGTTGTAAATAAAAGAAATCTGTGTGTTTTGGGATAGTAGAAAGGCTAGTAAGAGTGAGGTTTGGAATTACTGAGTAGATGAGAAGGAATACATGTAGGCAGTGAGACTGAACGTAATATTAGAAGAGACTGACTTTATTTGGTATGCATGAAGAGAGTGGAGCAGTTTACTGGTGTGGGAGAAGGAAGAGGAAGAGAAGTGTTTGAGAAAGTGAAAGAGTTTAAGTGAGGACATAGTAGCTGGAGGCAGTTCTGCCATAGCCATCTGTATATGAGGGTTCCCAGGAAGAAGTAAAGCATTGGGAATGATGATGATGATGGTGATTTTATTGTATTTGCAGATTGACAAACGGCAGATCCAAGCACGTGGTCTGATAGAGCGTGTGCGGCAAGAGGTTGAAATCCATGCCCAACTGAATCATCCCTCTATCCTGCGTCTCTACACCTTTTTTGAAGACCAAGAGTACGTCTATCTTGTGTTGGAGCTGTGCCTTAATGGGGAGCTGCAGAAAGCACTCAGAAACAGAGACACTGTACTCAATGAGGATGAAGGTATGTTCAGTATTTGGAGCCATGATGATGTGCCATACTTTAACCCATCTCTTCTGGCATTTATTTCCACCAACCCTTCTCCCAGCCGGGCATTCCTGTGAAAACTGTCTGCTTTTAAACCTTCATATCTCAGCTAATACTTAACCAGAAATAAAAAAACTAAGTGTCATAATTCTCACCAGTCCTTTGACTTCAAGCTGATGGCCCCAAATTGTCCGTGAAGGGCGTGTAGTCAGAGTTAGTAAGTGGGGAAAGGGGGCAATTTTTGTTTTTTTGCCCAGTCCGTATGCTTCACAGATGTGCGATGACACAATTAAGGCTTATACTAGCCCATGTTTCGTTTCGTTTCGTTTCGTTTTTGAAGGCTCCAACATGCTTGCATGCGTTGGCTTTGGTCACCTAATGGCAGCTCTCCATGCTGCTCGATCTCTGGCAGCCTCCCTGTTCAGTCCCTTAACCCTTAAGTCATACTTAATGACCTCGTCCCATGTCTTTCTCGGTCTACCCCTCCCAACCCCTCCCCCAATATTAACACTTCTCACCATCTGTACCCAAGTATCATCCCCCATCCTCTCCACGTGTCCAAACCACCTCAGCCTACCTCTCCTCATCACAACACCAATACACTCCAGTCCCATCCTACCTCTCAACTCTTCCATCGTAAACCCAGCCCCCCCCAGGCCTTGCACGCAGGGACGCACTGCACATCCACCTAATCATTGTCATTTCTGTACGTTTAAACCTGCGAATATCCTCTTCCTTTACTGCCCAGGTCTCACTACCATACAGCATCACACTCCTAACACATGCTGCATACAAAGACCCCTTAGCACTTAAGGAGAGTCCTCTCAGTGTCAGGAGAGGCAACAGCTCCCTGAACTTCTTCCAACTACTTCTCGCCATAGCAACCGAGCTAACTCCAGCCCCACCTCCGGCACATAACATGTCTCCCAAATAACAAAACTCCTCCACACACTCAAGAGACTCGCAGCAAGTTTAACCCTCTCACGCCTAACAGTCTCCACCTGCTCTCCCCAACACACCGCACACATGAAATTAGCATTATCTCGCAGTCTACCTCTAATACCACTACATCTCTTGTGCACCCATTTATCACAAACACTGCATAAGATGGAATTACTTCCCACACCCAAGTGGCAGACTGCACATGGCCACTCTCGTTCTCCTCTGATTGTACCGCCACCAACCCTAGATATCATCACTTTTGTTTTATCTGCATTTACCCTTAAGCCCTTGTACCCCGTACCATCTCTCCACTTCTTAAATCTTTCCTCAGCCTCCCCTTCATTCTCCGCAATCAACACCAAATCTTCAGCATACAACATCTCCCACGGGAGTCCATCTCTGAAGTCACGTGAGAGGGCTTCAAGCACCATGATAAACAACAAGGGACTCAAAACTGACCCCTGATGCACACCAACATTCACGGAAGGCTCATCACTCAAAACTCCATTCACTCTTACTTGGGTGCGAGCACCCATGTACATGGCCATAACCACCCTAATCAGCCACTCTTCCAACCCTAGCTTTCTCATTGCCCACTTCACCACCTCTCTAGGGACTCTGTCAAAGGCCTTTTCCAAATCAACAAAAACAAAATACAATTCCCTTTTCTTTCCAATATATTTTTCCTGAAGCTGTCGAACAATGAATATGGCATCAGTGGTCCCCCTGCCTGGCATAAACTCAAACTGCATCTCATCGATATTCACTCCTTCTCTAATCATACCTTCTAGAACTCTCTCCATTACTTTCATTATCTGATCTAAGAGCTTTATCTATCTATATACCTAGGCTGCTTCCCCCAAGAAAAAGGGAGGTAGCCGAGACAGGTCAACACACTACCAATTTTCTCATCCTTTCATACACATTCATTTGCATCTTAGCCCTAAAGGGGAGAAGGAACAGATCCTCACCGCACCACCCTTCCCTTGTACACATTTACAGTTACACTCTTCAGTCAGTCATCTGGGACAACACAGTCATATATAATCATATTTATCAGGTCAGTGACTAACCTCACCCTAGTATCTCCTGAGGCCAGACACACCTGCCGCCTTCCCCACCTGCATCCTGCCTACTGCCTCACTCACAGTAGCAGCATCAGTCAAAGGCCAAGGGCCAAACACTGGATCTGCTGGCTCCAGACCTTACCTATCCCAATCAAACTCCTCATTCAACAACCGGCTATAATGCTGTCTCCATGCATCTTTAATATCCCCGCTGTTCACCACTACCCTTCCTTCATCATTCTTCACACACTGCTTACCTACAATGTCCCGATTATCCCTCTTCACCTGATTTGCCACCCTAAAAATCATAATTTTCCTTTCTCCATGATTTAGATTATCAAGCAAAAGTCTCTGTGACTCAGACTTTGCCCTGTATGCCTCTCTTCTAGCCCTGCACTTGGCAGCCAAGTACTCCTCCCTGTTACCATCCTTCTTTCATTCCCGAAAAAGCCTTCTTTTTTCCTGAACTGCGGCTTCTACACCCTCATCCCACCACCAAGTTACTTTATGTCTTGGTGGGCCTAATAACACTTCCAGAAGACTACAATCCACCACAAACACCATTTCTATGTATGTTTTTCAAAAATGTGGCAGAAGAGCTGCTGTGAGTCTGGTAACCATAGTGATGACCTTGAGTCAGGCTGCCTCAGGTACAGGGATGTGCGCTTGCTCTCCAAACCACTGCTTCACTGCCACTGCCTTACACACACACACACAAAGGAGATGTATGTTTGGCTTGCATTGTCGTTCAGTTCTAGCACTGCTGTGCCACTAGAAGTATGGGTATTACAACAACTACTACAAATACTACTACTACTATTACTACTACTACTGTACAACTACAACTACCACTGCCACAACTGCTACTACTACTACAACTACCACTACTACCACTGCTACTACAACTACTACCACTACTACTACAACTACTACTACTACATAGAAAAAATAATGGGAACAAGATAGTTCTTTACATACTTTCCATAATCGACAGTATTTTCCACTATGACAAATTTTTTTCCTGTGATTTGTACTTTTTCATCATAATAAATATACACACACAAAAATGTTCAATTAAAAAATAAGGCACTGATTTCGTCATGAAACAAATTTTCTGCTTCCATTAATCACATAAATAGACACAGTAGTTGTGTGAGGACCGCATTTCCTCCTCCCTTTCTCCACTTCACTATATTTTCCACAATAACAGAATTTTTTTCCCTGTGATTTGTACTTTTTCATCATAACAGACTTACACAGATGAAAACTTTCAGTAAAAAATATGGCACTGATTTCATCATGAAACAAACTTTCTGCTTCCATTATTCACATAAATAGACACAGCGGTGTTGTGAGGCTTGACAAAGTTATAGAAATAAGAGGAATCACTTGGAGAAGAACAGGGAAGTTTTAGAAAGAGAAGAGGTTGTGTAGATCAGATATTCATTCTTAGATCTTTAGTGAAAAAGTTTCTGGAGAAGGGAAGGAAATTGTATGTGGCCTTCATGGATTTGGAGAAAGCATATGACAGGGTGGATAGACAGGGATTGTGGGAAGTATTAAGAATATATGGAGTAGATGGGAAATTGTTGAATGATGTGATGAGCATGTATGTGGGTGCTAAGGCTGCAGTTCACGTGGATAGAGAACTGAGTGAATTTTTCTGTTTGAAGATTGGATTGAAACAGGGATGTGTCATGTCTGAATGATTGTTCAGTCTGTATATGGATGAGGTTATAAAAGAGATACAAGGTAGGACAGTGGATGTTGGAGCTGCCCTAATGAGAGAGGGAGGTGTTTGGAATATCTCTGTACTGTTGTTTGCAGATGATACTGTGTTATTAAGTGAAGACGAAGGGGAACTACAAAGTTTGGTGGATGAGTTTGGGAGAGTGTGTAAGAAGTGGAATCTAAAGGTTAATGTAGGGAAGAGTAAAGTTATGGTCTTCGAGAGAAGTGAAATCACTGAATGTGCAGTTAGGTTGGATGAGGAGGAAATGGAAAATGTGAATGCATTTAAGTACTTGGGTTGTGTGATGAGTAAGGATGGAAGTTTAGAGGGTGAAGTGCTTGAAAGGGTACAACAAGGAAGAAAGGTTGCTGATTCCATGAAAGCAGTGATAAGAAACAGGGAAGTGAGCATGGAAGTGAAAAAGTTACACGACAGTATTGTGATACCAACTCTAACATATGGAAGTGAAGCTTGGACCTTGTTGGAGGGACAGAAGTCAAGAGTGAGAACAGTGGAAATGAGTTATTTGTGTGGGGCATGTGGAATCAGATGGAGAGACAGACTGACACAAATGAGGAAGTGAAGGAGCATTGTAAAAGTGGATTTGGATGTGATGGGAAGCATTAGGAGAAACACAATGAGGTGGTTTGGCCATGTGGAGAGGATGGAGAGTGAGAGACTAAAGAGGAGAGTGTGTGAGTGAGGTGGAGGGGGGGAGAGTGAGAGGGAGGCTGAGGATGAGATGGAGGGATAAAGTGGAGAGGCATATGAGAGAGGGAGGGGGTGTGAGCTGGAAGCAGGTCAGTGAAATGGCGGGGGACAGGGCGACATGGAGGCGATTTGTTTGTGGCCGCCCTAATGGGATTAACCCACCGAGTGCCAGCAGACTTTGGACCCTTACGGAGCCGTGGTGCCAGCCGATTTTCGTTTTTTATATGCATATATATATACAGTATATAATATATATACAGCAATCCCTCCATTATCCGACATAATAGAGCCAAAGGCATGTCCGGATATTGGTTTTGTCCGGATATTGGTCCTGAAGCTCCAGCACTGGTTTTTCATGACCCTAACCTAACCTAACCTAACCTAAATCAGAAAACTACTTTCCTACCTCCCTAGTGGACATGTATAGCACTTATTTAGGTCCCTTTTCACATAAATAATGCATACATAGCATGAATTTATTGAATTTTAACCAAAAAAATGATGATTTAGGGGTGAGTGAGTCGTAGGAGCTCAGAACTTGCCAGCATAGTATAAGTAAGTATCGGACATGGAAATCATCTTTTCTCACATTTTATGCACTAAATTATTGGATACAAAGCATCAAATACAGTAAATGATGTTAATTGCTACCAGAAAAATGGTTAGGTTAGGTTAACTTAGGTTAAGTTTGGTTAGGTTAGGTTAGGTTATGACCGGACAT